>CBVK0100286823.1:0-22057 GCA_900067695.1 Picea abies
AAGGACATTGTTAGTAAATCTACATGATTCTAAGGACATTGATAGTAAATAATTTAATAATTTATAATAAATATAAAAATAAGAATAATTTGATATTATGATTTGCTCATATTATTCAATTACTCCTATGGCTGCGAAAGGTGGAAAACCCTAGTCCCAATCTCGACGCGAATAACTGCGTGACTAAACTATGACACGCCATAGCAAACCACCTACCAAGACCAGGCATTGAAAATATTCTAGTATGATCCAGCAGTATGAACATAGAAGAGGGGGGGGGAACCCCCCTCGTACAGCTATGTTACGGCTAACGATTGATCGGGCACAAGGGAAAAACAATTATCTTTTGAGATACCATCGCAAATACGCAAACAACTCCTCGCCAGAGAACAAAGACTCAGCAAGGAAATGGAGACAGAAGCTAGCACGTCCCATCCAAAATCACCTTGCGGATGGGAGCTAGGTAAATGCATCCCACAAACAGAAAAACCCCCAAGATACATCGTAAGCTCAACAAGAGTGGGGGAACATACCCAGTTCATGAAATAGCATGCCCTCATTGGCAAATTTCTAGGGTTGTGGCCATCCAAATGGGATCTGAACAGATGGATAAAACATTGGTGGAACCCCAAAGGTGATTATGATGTTCAACTCAGCTCTAAAGGCTTCTTCACAATCATTCTGTACAACCCATAAGATCAAGATCAAATCTTTGAGAATGGCCCATATTTCTACAACTCAGCAGGGCTATTCCTAAGATTCTGGATAGAATGCTTCATCCCAGACAAGGAGGACTTCACAATGGCACCTGTTAGGATCCACCTCTATTCCCTACCATAGGAGTTCTGGTTGGAGGAGATTCTCATGGGAATAAGTAAAATAGTGGTTCATTATGTTAAAACCTCAGAAGCCACAAAGAAAAGGAAATACATCTCATACGCTTGAATATGTGTTTATATGAATATATCTAAGGCTCTACCAGGGGCAGTAATGCTGGAATATCAGGATGAAGACTAGAAACAAACACTAGACTACAAGCATATCCCTTTCCATTGCAGGAAATGTCATGAACATGGCCACCTGTTTATAGACTTCCCCCTAAATAAGTAGGCTATCAAAGTCAGCGATACCACATAGAAAGATGGTTTCACCACTGTCATAGCCAGAAAGAAAAACCCTCCCATAAAGTAGATCCCCGACCCCAAGCCTAAGATCTCGACCAAAAACTCTTACGATATACTGAACCAGCTACGTGAAGAAGAAGAAATCCAATATCCACACAAAGAGTCACAATAGGGCAAAGAATAGAACCAAACCCTTTCCTCCTCTGGCCCAAACTAAGAAATCTACCAAGAAGAGAGAGGTGACAGAGACAGTGACATATTAATGCAGATGGATGCTTGAGATTTAGTAGGTATTGACCTTGAGAAACTTGAGGAAGCCCTCAATCAAGAGGATCTGCAAGCCCTCCCTGAAGAGAAACTCAGAAAGGTATAGAAGGTCTTTCTTGACTCAACAATAGGATCCATGGCACATTTGGGCGTAGCCACATAATCAGGTTCAGGCTGAAAAATGATACCACGAGAGAATAAAAGAAGGGGGTACAAACCAGTACATCAACTAATCAAAGAGGCGGGCAATCTCATGATCAACTCAGGACAAATTCATAAGCTCTTAGAGGGATACCTCCACCCAACACCACCCTCATTATGATGAATATCATCACTTGGAAAATTAGAGGACTTAATGGAAGATCCAAACAAAGTATCCTTTGAGACTACATCAAGGCAAAAAACCCAGACATTCTAATGTTACAAGAAATGAAATGTGGAGGGACAGAAGATGAAACTATCTTCCAGCACATCTAGAGAGGATGTGACTTTGTTATAACAAAATTCTTAGGGGCCTCAGGGGGCCTGGCCATACTTTGGAACCTAAGCAACACTACTCTCAGTAGATCTTTCTCCACAATAGGCACCATAACAACCCACTTTGAAGTCACAGGCTCGAATCAAGAAGGGACCATCACGAACATCTATGGACCCCAAAGTCAATAGGAAAAAGATAAATTTATGGAGCAGTTATCTCTTATCAAATCTTTGGTAACCTCACCTAACTGGAACATAGGAGGCGATTTCAACATGATCTTGTTGCTGGAGGAAAAAACCGGCGGGAGCAAAAGGCTGGAACAAGACAGTGGTAATTTCAAAACCCTTATTGAAAATCTAAAGTTAGTATATATAGAGAACAACAATGGTATTTTCACTTGGTCCAACCACAGATCAAGAAACCAACATGTAGCCTGTCGTCTGGATTGCTTCCTTATGGCTGAGGAACTGATTGAAAAGGACCTCTACATGGAAAGTCCCATTCTCCCTAAAGCTGGATCGGACCACTAGCCAATAGCCTTCCATCTAGAAACAGAGGCAATACCCAAATATAAACCCTTTCGGTTTGAGAAATTTTGGCTCACACACCCAGACTTCCATCAAGTTGCAAAAACATGCTGGGCTCAGGCAGAAATAGATCATGGTACTAGCATGTACAGGTTCTAGCAATGGCTCAAAAACTTCAAGCAATTGCTAAAGCAATGGAATAAAAACACTTTTGGAAACATATTCCAAAGCATGCAGGAAATAGAGAACAATCTAATGGACATACAAAAAACTTTCATCTCAAGAACTCGAACCGTTGAACTAATGAAAGAGGAAGAGAAGCTACAAGCGCAACTAGAAGAAAGGAGAAAGCAAGAGTAAATCTTATGGAGGCAGAAGTCTAGGGTACAATGTCTCAAAGACAGGGAAAAGAACAAAAAATTCTTCCACAGAACCATGGTACATCGCTGACACATCAACATAATTACTCATCTAGAAGATGGACAGGGAAACCCAATCAGAGAACATACCCAAATAGAAGTAGAGCTTAATAGGTACTACCATGATTTCCTAACAGAAACCAGGGAGGACAGAGATGTAGCCATTAGATGAGTAACCAGTCACATACCCTCTTTGGTGACCCCTGGACGGAACGCAGCCCTAATGAGACATATCACTTAGGAGGAAGTGGACCAAGCAGCAAAATCGATGCCCCCAGGGACAACCCCAGGCCCAAATGGATTTACTACTGTCTTCTTCCATCACTGTTGGGACATAGTAAGGAAAGAGGTATGGGAGGTAGTTGAGGAATCACGGACATTAGGCCTAGTTCTCCTAGCCCTCAACGCAACCTTTCTCTCCCTAATACCAAAAGAGGAACGGGTCACAAATCCCAAATAGTTCATACCTATCGCTCTATGTAATGTAATTTATAAAATCATTACAAAGGTGGTTGTGAATTGCCTCAAGCCAATTCTACCCTCTATCATTTCCAAGGAAGAAGTAGGATATGTATAGGGTAGACAAATCATGGATAGTGTTATACTAGCTCATGAGGTCATCCACTCTCTCAAGTCGACAAAAACTTCAGGTATGCTAATAAAACTTGATATTTCAAAAGCTTTTGATAGAGTCAGTTGGTAGTACCTATGAGCCACTTTAAATTCTTTTAGTTTTGATCAGCATTGGGTGAACTGGATCTTGAACCTCACCTCCTCAACTTTCTTTTCCATCCTTGTCATTGGAGTCCCTTCCCGACCCTTCTCACCCTCCAGAGGTATTAGACAAGGGGACCCCTTATCACCCTTTTTATTTGTACTCATGGTGGAAAGCCTGGGACACCACATTAAATCAACAGTCCTAAAAGGTTCTCTCAAAGGCTTGCCTCTACACAACATCCAAACGACACATTCACATAGTCAATTTTTTGATGACACCCTTCTCATGAACTCCCCCACTAAAAGAGAGGCAAATAAGATTAACTCCATCCTTTCTGATTTCACAGAAGCTTTAGGCATGATGCTAAACCTAGACAAATCCAAACTTTTCTTCCTCAATACTCCAGCTAGGGTCCAACTTCATATCTCCAAACTCCTAGGAATACCCAAGAGCTCCATTCCATCCAATTACCTAGGCATTCCTCTAACAGGAGTAGCAGTAAAATCCATCTCCTGGGACAACCTCCTTCTCTCCCTCTTCACCAGGCTGAACAAATGGACGTTCAGAACACTAAACATTATGGCTAGGTTGGTCCTACTTAAATCGGTTCTACAAACCCTTCCCACCTACCTTTTCACTACCCTAGCAGCCCCTAAGAAAATCATCAAAGATATAAGGAACCTCCAGCGAAACTTCCTCTGGCAAGGCCTTCAACCCAACAAGAAGTGGGCGCTTGTAGGATGGGATAAGATATGCACACCTAAAAGCATGGGAGGCCTGGGACTACAAGATTTAGGGAAGCCTAATCAAGTAACGGGTGCAAAAATGTGGTGGAGATGGTTGAAAATGCTAGATTCTCTATGGGCACAAATCTGGAAGAAGAAGTACTCTCCCTGCATGCAAGCTAACCAACTGATCAGGCATAATGCCTGAACACAGAGATCTAACATTTGGAACACCGCTTGGCAAAAAAGAGACCTGGTATAAAACCATGCTTTTTGGGAAATACGAAGTGGAGAAAGTGTTAGGTTTTGGCAAGACTCATGGAAGCAACTCAAACCTCTAAATGAAATGGAAGAGCTAAGACCCCTTAAACAGGATCTCAACTAAGACATTCCTCTAAGGGTGAAAGATCTCTAGAAACCCGAGGAGAAAAGACTGCAGTGGCGAAAGTGAAAAATCTCTAATCAGTAATTAAGGGTTCCAGAGAACCTAAACCTGCAATCTTGGAAACACTATGCAAGCCATCAGAAAATCCCCAACAGAGAAGGCTCAGATATTCTCATATGGGGGCACTCCACAACTGGAAACTTCTCAGTCAAAGAAGCTTACTACCTACAAGGAAACTACCAAAATCAGGAAAAGGAAAACATATGGAGAAAGGTTTGGAACCCGGTACTTTGGCCCAAGGTGTCCACCTTCCTTTGGCTAATTGCACACAACAGAATCCTAACTTGGGACAACCTCAGAAGAAGAGGCTTCATCGGGCCCTGAATTTGCATCTTATGCCAATAACAAGAGAAAACCAAAGAACATATATTCAATGGATGTAACTACAGCCAACCGATATGGGACCAGGGAGCTCAAATAATGCGTTGATCCAATCAAAACAGAAGTAGCATAAAAGGCACGATTGAAAACTGGGACTTGACCACTTACAACAACCCGCTATTGAACTATATATGGAAACTCCTCCTAGGCTTTATTCTCTGGGAGATATGGAAGGAACGAAACAAAATAATTTTCCATTACAAGGACTCCACACCAGGATTAATTTGGGCAAAAATTGTCACACTTGTCAAGGAAACAGTTAGAAGCAAAACCTGGAAAATAAACTTAGATTGCAACCCAGAAGAATGATGCATTCTCGAAGGATGGCAGCCCAGCTGGATTAATAAACTGACAATCAAGGCACCTAAATGTCAAAACAGTAGCTCAACCATCTTGACCCCTCCTCCTGAAGGTTTCATAAAGATCAATTTTGATGGGGCTTCCAAAGGAAACCCAGAACCAGCTAACTATGGAGCCACACTTAGAAACTCCAGAGGAGAAATCCTCATCCTAGCAACAGGATATCTGGGGGAAACAACAAAAAATGCAATGGAGTTAGTGGGCCTACTACAAGCTCTCCAAGAAGCACTTTCTCTACATAGCCACAAGCTCATCCTAGAGGGGGACTCACAAATTGTCATTCAACTAATCACCAAAATCCTCCACGGGGAAAACCCGCAGAAAATCTCACCCAACCGAAAACTCTCTAACCTACTAGAGGAATTCAAGGGCCTCCTAAGGGCCAACCTTAGCATCATCCCTTCTCACGTAAAGAGAGAAGAAAACAGGGTAGCGGATTTCCTGGAAAATAAAGGAGTAACAAAGTAGACATAGCATATACACTGGGAAGCACACAACTCTCAAGACTTAGACATCTCAGAGCTATGTCAAGCTATTACCAACAGGGATCTCGAACCCCCGGATGGGGTGCCATGCAGAGAGGGAAGGACACGTGGATTAGAGCCGGGTGGTGCCATAAATGCTGGCCACCAGCTCCCATCTCCTCACCATTTATGATGGGATTAAACCCAAGCAGCTCTCACCAAATGACGAGGCCTCTCACTCACATGAGGAGAACCATCGACCAGAGCATTAAGACCACAACCTTAATGGCCATAGATATCATCTCCGTCCTTATCAAAAGCCTTGGACACTATGTGATGCATTTGAAGGTTGCAGAGGCGAAGGATGAAACGCCGAGGTGCAGGAATAGAGACAACCTTTCAGCTGGTATTCCGATAGTAGCTTTCCTTTTAAGCATTCCAAGAGCAAGGGAGTGGCCTCACAGAGGCACGTCTTGGTATGTGGCCGGCTCACGTAGGAAGCGACAGAAGAAATTTGAGAGAGCTCTAGATCTAGCTAGTAGGAGGAGAACGAGGAAGTCCAAAAGAATTGGAACGCCTCCCATGGCGTATGTCGAGGAGATTACTCCGGATGAATCTATCCAGAATTACTCCGAGAATCTTCTCTTCACGGTCCCGGAAAATTTGGCTCCCCCCACTTGTTTCGGAAAGGATGCCATAAACCCTGCTCCAAGACCAGCACATGGTCCCAGGGACACTCCATCTACAAAATTTACATCTTGCATCATGGAGGAAGAGATATAGGAAGGCACATAAGGAAACATCCATTTCACAACCGGTGAACCTCCTAAGGAAATGGTGTAGCAAAATAGGATTTATATCAAACATCCATTTCACACTCTTCTACTGAGTGCATCAACCAATTTGTTCTCCTTCCCCTTGATATGCTTTATATCAAAGTCATATTCACTTAGAAATTCTAATGATCTACTTTGCCTAGCATCTAGAGTTGGTTGATCAAATAAATATTTCAGACCATTAAGGTCTATCCTCAGCTCAAACCTTTTCCCCATGAGGTAGTGTCTCCATTTCCTTACAGAGTGCACTATGGCTGCCAACTCCAAATCACAAGTGGCATAGTGTATTTCATGCTCCTTCAACTTCCTTGATTCATAACATATAAGAAAGCCATTTTGACTGATGAATCCACCAAGTCCTTCTTTACATGCATCTTTGCATACAATGAAGTCTTCATTTGGGTCTACAATCCTTAGTATTGAAGCACTTTTTAATAATTGTTTCAAGTGTTGGAAACGATTTTCAAAATCCTATGTCTAGTGAAACTTCACACCCTTCTTTTATAAGGAAGTGATTGGGTGTGCAATCTTTGAGAATCCTTCAATAAATATCTTGTAGTAGCCTATAAGGCCCATGAATGATCTAACCTCTGACACATTCTTTGTAATTGACCATTCTCTAATGGATTCTATCTTCTCAAGATCCACTTCTATCCCATCCTTTGAAATGATATGCCCCAAATAATGAATTTGCTTCTGATAAAATGAGCACTTGCTCAATTTGGAATACAACTGATGCTCCCTTAATACTTGCAACACCATCCTCAAATGATTCTCATGCTCTTCTTCTAACTTGGAATTTATAAGAAAGTCATCCCAAAGGACAATGACAAACTTGTCTAAATATTATCGGAAAACACCACTCATTAAACACATTTGACAACCCAAATGGCACCACTGTGAACTCATAATGACCATACCTTTTCCTGAAGGTGGTCTTGCTGATATCTTCCTCTTTAATCCTTACCTGATGATATCCTGACCTGATATATATCTTTGAAAATATCTTTGCATCCTTCAATTGATCAAAGAGATCATCAATCCTTGGCAAAGGATACTTGTTCTTTATAGTCACTTTATTCAAATGTCTGAAATCAATGCATAATCTTAATGTCCCATCTTTCTTCTTCACGAACAGGACTAGGGAACCCCAAGGTGATACACTTGGGTGTATATACCCCTTATTTATAAGTTCTTGAAGTTGCATTTGCTACTCCTTCAGGTCTGATGTACTCATTCTGTAAGGAGTCTTTGACACTGGAGCTGCTCTAGGCATTAAATTTATAAAGAAATCAATATCTCTCTTTGGGGGTAGTCCTGCTACCTCCTTGAACACATTTTCAAACTCTTTTAGGACTACATAATCTTCCAAATTTGGCACCTTATCTTTAGGTGTCTCTTTCATATGTGATGCAAATATTTGACACCCTTTTCTATAACATTTCTTCAGTTGTAATGGTGAAATTTCTTTGATGGTTACTGCTCTGGGAATTCCCTGCACTTTCCTTAGGCCCCCTTCCTCATCCAATCAAGTAAATCGCTTGTTATGACAGTCTAGGATAGCATGATGCTGATCCAACCAATTCATCCAATTAGACAGTTATAGGAACCTAAACCATCACATTACAACAATGGGCTATGTTTGTCACATTTGATGTTTGAAAATGTTTGCCACATTGTGACGTTAGTATATTTTCATGACATTGCACCATGTGGATATGTTTGACACATCCAGGATAGGGATATGCTTGTCAAATGGTGACGAAAGGGATATGTTCATCATATTGTGACATTACATTATTAGTTAGATTGTGATGAAACTATGTTCGTCACATTGTAACAACATGGTTGTGCTCGTCACATTGTGACAACATGGCTATGTTCGTCAATGTGCGATGTTACATTATTGGTCATATTGTGATGTAACTATGTTTGTCCAATTGCAAAGATAGGTATATGCTTGTCACATTGTCATGACATGGCTTTGGTGATCATGTTACAACGTTGCACTGGTGGTCATAATGTGACGTTATTATGTTCATCATATTGGGACATTAGTATATTCATCACATTACAACATTCCTATGTTTGGCACATTGCAACGTTTGATTTTGTTTTTCAAATTCCAACATCGATTTATGTTTGACACATTACAAAAAGGAAGTTCTAGCCAAGTTTTAAAAAAAAATTAATGAAGTGTTTCCTTTGTTAGAAAAATAGGAACTTTCAACTAATGTGATGCATTAGAAGAAAATTTAGAATCATACTTCTTCTAAGGACATTGATAGCAAATGATATTGAGATTTACAATTATGATTCTTAAATGTTCTAAATACATTTATAGAAAATCATCTTGAACTTTGTAGATGATAAATTAAACTTGTTCTAAGGACATTGTTAGTAAATCTACATGATTCTAAGGACATTGATAGTAAATAATTTAATAATTTATAATAAATATAAAAATAAGAATAATTTGATATTATGATTTACTCCTATTATTCTATAAATAAATATTTTAAAAAATATAATATAAAAAATTGCAATTATTTTAAATTGAAATTAAATTATCTATTGCAATTATTATTTGAAATGAATTTGTAATTATTATTTAAATTGAATTTAAATTATCTTTTATTATTTTTATTTTATTTCAATTCATATTTAAATTATTATTTTTATTGCAATTATTATTTAAATTATTCTATTGTTGCAATTATTATTTGAATTGATTGTTGCAATTATGATTTCAAATGAATTTGGAATTATTATTTAAATTAAGTTTAAGTTATCTTTTATTATTGTTATTTTATTGCAATTCTTATTTAAATTATTTTTTTATTGCAATTATTATTTGAATTGATTATGCTATTATTATTCGAATTAAATATAAATTATTATTTTATTATTATTTTAAAATAAATATTGATAAACATATGATATTTTGAATGCAGTAGTCTAAACGCTCTAAGAAATTAATCTTGTCCAAGGATATTTTAAACAACAAAAAATAGTGATTTTGCTCAAATTTATATTTCCCCGATTCCCAAAAAAAATCATTTCATAAAATAGTTAAAAAACACCAATTTTAAACTTATAAGATTTTGAATAGTTTAAGTATTTTTTCATTCATTAAATTCAAATTCATATAAAAATATTAAATTCAAATAAAATAACAATATTGAAAAGAAACCATTAAACTAACCTCTTTAATTGAAAATACTTTGTTTTTTCCATTGTAATTTAATGATTGAAATAAGAAGCAATCATGTAAATAAGTCACTTCATACTGAAATGTAGTTTTAATAAGATTACAAAATATAATGTATATATATTCATGTCATTGTAGTGAACTAATGTGTTGATTAGTACCAAAATCAGGTTAGATATATCTTAACCCTAAACTGATCAAAAATATAATTTGAAAGAGATACAATTTCTTAAAATGTAAAATTTTCTCATGCTTACTATACATTTAATTATTACACTAACTAAAATACTTTCTCATGTTTTCTTTTTTTTTTGTAAGTAAGAGTATTTTATTAATGCATAAAGAGCCTCCAAAAACAAAACCAGAGTTGCAGAATGTTCAGAATTGTCTTGCTGTAGTAACTGAACTGCCCCAAAGGGGAAACCAGTTCAGCCAAAAGGGGAAACTAGTAAAACTGTAAACAAAACTGAGAGTAGTAAACTAAAACATAAGTAGAGTCTCCATAAGGGTGATACATTTGGCTTATATTTCGTCTAGGTGGCATGGGTGGCGTCGTTCCAGAGCTCTTCTTCGACATGTGTTCCCCGCCATTCCATCTGCACATCAGCATCCGCATTATCCACTACTGCTGCAACCTCCGCTGGAAGCTTCTGTTCAATCCTACAAAACGTGTCTATTGGGACATGCTCGACCTGCATTGTTGCTCCCTGGAAAGTAGAGAGGATATGGAGGAGTCCAAATGCCTTTCCATCCAGTTGTTGCAGTCAGAATTGTAGATCATCCATGCCCTGTCAAAGCTAGAAGACCAGCCCATAAAGAATGCCCATGTTGTGATGCATCTGCTCGTCTAGCATGGAGTCGAAGATATAATGTGGAAAAGGTGGCGCCTCCAAGGGTGGGTGAATGTGAAAGGCTTCTAAAGCCAACATAGGTGTGCTGGCTATGGGAAGTGGAGGTGCTTCGGGAGGTGCCCGAGAAGTGGAGGCCTTATCCAAGATGGGCTCTGAGGGTAAGCCGAGCAAGCTGTGCATAAGAACAAAGCCTTCAAGCTGGGAAGAGGTGGCGAGTGGTTCAAGTTCAGGCTGCGAAGAGTGTGATGAGTGTGAGGAGTGCGAGGAAAGCAAAGATTGGGAGGGGGATAGGCTTCTGAGGCTGAAATGGAAACCAGGGTGAGGTATAGGCACGCGTGGTTGAGATGGAGTCTAGGGTGAGCCCCTTCTTGGCCTGCCTCTTTGCCTAGGCATGCGGACAGCTCTGGGGAAATGGTTGGGATGTGAGGGAAGCCCCAGGTGAACGGAGAGGGCTAGAGAAGAGCCAGTTGTAGGACAACACCAAGGAGCTGGTAGGAAGGGTTTGAAGCACAACAGGAGAGTGCCAAGGAATATGTAAACTGGAATGAGCCATATCTGTGCAGCTAGAGGAGATGAAGGCTAAGCCACATGCAAAGGTTGATGACGCCTTCAATGGGATCATCCATCGAGAGGATAGCCAGAGATGAGAAATGCACGAGGCTTAATGGTGCCTCGGACGTCATAGGAGGGTTTAATTGAATGGGGGTGATGGCTATGCTTGGCACGGATCCGTCACATGGATTTTGCCACACTAGCCTGTGTGTGCCTCCTTGTTTTTCCATGTGTCCCGCACCATCACCCGATCCGGGGCAATACTTTCTCATGTTTTATGATACATTCATTTGTTGCATTAATTACAACATATATGCAATATATTTTGGAAAAAAATATAATACAACAATATTGTAAGAGAATATTTAACCAAAACAATAAAATAAATAACTACAAACAATAATAAAATCTAAATTAAACAACTTTAATGACTCCTTAAAATGTTGTTAGGAAAGTTGACAAATAAACATTATGTCTCACAGTAAAGAGATGCATCATACATACAAACAACCATAACTTCATCCTATTCTAACCCTAACCCTAACCTTTATTATTATAATGATTTTGGGAATCCCTAATTATTAAAAAATCATAATTATAATATATTAATGTGATTAACGTGTCATGGGGAAGCATGTTGTGGGACACATCCTTCCTTAAGGTTTCAGTCACATGGGACACTGTTGTATTAATTTGAAAAATATGTGGACGTTGGTGTGTTGATGTCAGAATCCTTTGTAGAAAATGTTGTCAATGGAATATGAGTCATTGGAGGAGCCTGTAAGAATAAAATGAATGGTTAATGGACTTTGTTGCACAGGGAGAAGAAATAAAGAGTAGTGCAAGTGGAGGAGATAATACAATTTCTTGTTCAGAATTAGAAGATAATTTAGACGTATGCCTAGAATTGGAACCATACGATTTTAACTATCAGGAGACACCAACTGATTCAGGAATTGATGGTAATCACGTGTGTGGTTTTGAAGGATATTGTAACCTCGGTAATATTGCCAACCTGTGTATGTTTTGATAACGAAATTCAATATGCATCTAGTTTTTAGATATTCAACCCAAGAAATTTCGTTCATCCATCCCTTATAAGACAAAACATATATAATTTAATGGATTCAAGGGAATGTAAACAATTCTCAAGTGAATATATAATTTAATGAATTTAAAGTGTGCTTCCATGATTAATGAATGAATGGAATTAGTGGAGAATGGCTTGTGATAACTATCCTCACAGTCATTTCACAAGTAATTTATAATAGACTTTGACACTTTAGAAAACAAAACAAGATTTATATTTGTATTTGATTGCTTAAGAACCCATCGTTTTGAATCTAGATACTATTCATCATTAAACTATTATGTTCATCACATGTGACATTTGGAAATGTTTGTGAGATCATAATGTTAGTATATTTTCTTCACATTGCAACATGAATATATGTTTGACACATTGCGAGGACAGGGATATGCTCATCACATTGTGAGAAAAGGGATATTTTCGTGAGATTGTGACATTAAACTATTTGTCCAAATGTGATGTTAATATGCCAGTCACATTGCGATGACATGGATGTGTTCGTCAAATTGTGATGACATAGCTACATTTGTCACATTGTGATGTCACACCATTTGTTAGATTGTGATGTTACTATTTTCATTACATTGTGACATTACTATATTCGTCACATTGCAACATTACTATCTTCGTTACACTACAATGTCTAGTTTTTTTTGTCAAATTGCAACATTGATATTCATCACATGATGAGGTTGGTTTGTGTTCGACATATTATGAAAATGTATGTACATCACATTACGACAATGGGATATGTTTGTCACATGTGATGTTTTCAAATGTTTTTCACATTGTGACGTTAGTAAATTTTCATGGCATTGCAACATGTGGATATGTTTGACACATTGAGGATAGGGATATGCTTGTCAAATTGCGACAAAAGGGATGTGTTCATCATATTGTGACATTACAATATTCGTTAGATTGTGATGAAACTATGTTTGTCACATTGCAACAACATGGATATGCTCGTCACATTGTGATGACATGGCTATGTTCGTCAAGTTGTGACGTTACATTATTGGTCATATTGTGATGTAACTATGTTTGTCCAATTGCAATGATAGGGATATGTTTGTCACATTGTCATGACATGGCTTTGGTCATCATGCTACAACATTGCACTGGTGGTCAAATTGTGACGTTATTATGTTCATCATATTGGGACATTAGTCTATTCATCACATTACAACATTCCTATGTTTGACACGTTGCAACGTCTGATTTTTTTTTTTCAAATTGCAACGTCGAGTTATGTTTGTCACATGGAAAGGTTGGTTTGTGTTCGACACATTACGAAACCAAAGTTCTAGCCAAGTTTTAAAAAAAATAATTAATGAAGTGTTTCCTTTGTTATAAAAATAGAAACTTTCAACTAATGTCATGCATTAGAATAAAATTTAGAATAAGGACATTGATAGCCAATAATATGGAGCTTTATAATTATGATTCTTACTTGTTCTTAATACATTGATAGAAAATCATCTTAAACTTTGTAGATGATAAATTACACTTGTTCTAAGGACATTGTTAGTAAATCTACATGATTCCAAGGACATTGATAGTAAATCATTTAATAATTTATAATAAGAATAAGAATAAGAATAATCTAATATTACTCTATAAATAAATATTTTAAAAATTTAAATATGAAAAAATTGCAATTATTTTAAATTGAATTTAAATTATCTTTTATTATTTTTATTTTATTTCAATTCTTATTTAAATTTTTATTTTTATTGCAAGTCTTATTTAAATTATTTTTTTGTTGCAATTATTATTTGAATTGATTGTTGCAATTATTAATTCAAATGAATTTGGAATTATGATTTAAATTGAATTTAAATTATCTTATATTATTGTTATTTTATTGTAATTCTTATTTAAATAATTTTTTTATTGCAATTATTATTTGAATTGATTATGCTATTATTATTCTAATTAAATACAAATTATTATTTTATTATTATTTTAAAATAAATATTAATAAACATATGATATTTTGAATCTAAATTCTCTAAGAAATCACTCTTTTTCAAGGATATTTTAAACAACAAAAAATATTGATTTTGTGCAAACTTATATTGCCCAAATTCCCAAAAAAGATCATTTCATAAAACAGTTAAAAAACACCAATTTTAAAGGTATAAGATTTTGAATGTTTCAAGTATTTTTTCATTCATAAAATTCAAATTCATATAAAAATATTAAATTCAAATAAAATAACAATACTGACAACAAACCATTAAACTAACCTCTTTAATTGAAAATAATTTGTTTTTCCATTGTAATTTAATGATTGAAATAAGAAGCAATCATGTAAATAATTCACTTCATACTGAAATGCATTTTTAATAAGATTACAAAATATAATGTATATATATTCATGTTATTGTAGCGAACTAATGTGTTGATTAGTACCAAAATTAGGTTAGATGTATCTTAACCATAAATTTATCAAAAATGTTAATTTGAAAGAGATAAAATTTCTTAAAATGTAAAATTTTCTCATGCTTACTATACATTTAATTATTACACTAACTAAAATACTTTCTCATTTATTACAATACATTCATTTGTTACATTAATTATAACATATATGCAATATATTTTGGAAAAAAATATAATACAACAATATTGTAAGAGAATACTTAACCAAAACAATAAAATAAATAACTTCAAATAATAATAAAATTTAAATTAAACAACTTTAATGACTCCTTAAAACATTGTTAGGGAAGTTGACAAATAAACATTTTGGCTTACATTAAATAGATGCATCATACATAGAAATAACCATAACTTCATCCTATCCTAACCCTAAACCTAACCTTTATTATTATAATGATTTTGGAAATCCCTAATTATTAAAAAATTATAACTATAATATATTAATGCGATTAACTTGTCACGGGAAAGCATGTTGCGAGACACATCCTTCATTAAGGTTGTAGTCACATGGGACACTGGTGTGTTAATTTGAAAAATATGTGGACGTTGGTGTGTGGATGTCGGAATCCTTTGTAGAAAATGTTTCCAATGGAATATTAGTTGTTGGAGGATCATGTAAGAATAAAATGAATGGTTAATGAAATTTGTTGCACAGGGAGAAGAATTAAAGAGTAGTGCAAGTAGAGGAGATAGTACAATTTCTAGTTCAAAATTAGAAGATAATTTAGATGTATGCCTGGAATTGGAACCATATGGTTTTAACTGGCGGGAGACACCAACCGATTTAGGAATTGATGCTAATCGTGTGGGTTCTTTTGAAGGAGATTGTAACCTTGGTGATATTGCCAAACTGTGTATGTTTTGATAATGGAATTCAATATGCATCTAGTTTTTAGATATTCAACCCAAGAAATTTCGTTCATCCATCCCTTATAAGACAAAACATATATTATTTAATGGATTCAAGTGAATGTAAACAATTTTCAAGTGAATATATAATTTAATGAATTTAAAGTGGGTTTCTATGATGAATGAATGAACGGCATTAGCAAAGAATTGTTTGCGATAACTATCCTCACAGTCATTTCACAAGTAAGTCATAATAGATTTTGACACTTTAGAAAACAAAAAAATATTTATATTTTTATTTGATTGCTTAATCACCCATCGTTTTTAATATAGATACTATTCCTAACTATACCTCAATTTCTTACACATAATTACTTTTATATATTCTTGGAAAAATATATTTTGTTATAATTTTTTTTTTTTTTTTGTTAGTTTGTCTATGACATGTGAGACTAACCTGTGGCTAATAAACCATGACTTAGGGGCATATAAGCCATCAAAATCACCTAGGGATCGCAGCTGGCCCGAGCCACACCAACCCTTAACATGGCTGTATTTTTTTCCCCAACAGGTTTCGAATCGGTGACTTTAACATCACAGAGTTCCTTAACAACACACTCTGTCACCGATTGTCCTACACCTCGGGGACTATAAAATCTATTCTTTTAATAATCCTTAAGTTATAAATTTTATTTGTGATTTCATTTTACTAAAATAAAATATAACCCCAAAAATATGTACTGTTCATTTATCTCATTTCAAAATTTATAAAATATTAAAATTCTAAATCTGTAATCTCTTGGAAGGTTTATTTGCAAGATATATAAAACCATTGACAATGGAGATCTTGTCCAAAGCTTTGTAAATTAAATTTTTTAATTTAGTCTCAATTTAACATCATTTGCAATATATATAAGAATCTGTGCATGTTTCTATGTACATGTTTCTATGTATAAGAATATGTACATGTTTCTATGTCTGGCTATCAACATGCATTCTCGAATTTCACCTTTCCTTTTTTGTGAGCTTCCACTTCCAAAAGAGACTTGATGAGTTCTCCATCTTGGATCGAAAGTGGGGTTTCCCACTCTAAACATCATCACATTCTTTTATTAAGATGTAATAACATCATCATATTTTATTATCACAAACAGTTCTCAGCTAATGGTGTTCCCAATGACATTCATAATGCACTCAATTTCCAACCCTCTCCCTCTGAGGAATCATTGCATATTCATTGAAATATATAGTTGCTTTCATCTCCATTTAAAGAAGAGGAAGCGTACACACAATCCCATAGGATACACAAAATCCCACAGCATTGGGTATGCGTAGGCACAACACAGATGCATGAAGATGGCATGCATTTCATCTCCATTTAAATAAAAGGAAGTGTACACACAATCCCACATGGTGTGATTTAATAACTAAAAATTAATAACTATCATTAATAACTAAAAATTAAAAACTGTAAACCCCAATCATAGATTTTAGATACTTTAAACTTGTTCGCTCAAACTTGAACTACAAGTTGCATGAGGTACCTGCATGATAATGAAGACAAATATTAACATGTATAGATATAGATTTGAAACAAATTATATGAAATGCCAAAAAACTTAAACTTAACAAGACTGAGCATAAATGGAAATCTATGTGGCACAATTAAAACCCCACCGATCTTCAACTTTTAAGGATATGAATCTCCACCTGAATGTGTGCAGCACAATTAAAACCCCACCTCTATTCACCTACCAAGGTGATGACTCTCCATGTTACCACACACCCATAATTAAAACCCCACCGATCTTCATCTTCCAAGGAGATGACTCTCCACTTGAATGTGTACAACACAATTAAAAGCCCACTACTCTTCACCTACCAAGGATACGTCTCTCCACATTACCGCACACCCATTACGAAACCTTAAGAAAATGCTTAAGATCCATAAAACCTTGGTCACTATTCATAGAATTAATCCTCTTAATTACTGCAAAGTGGTAATGAGGTTATCTAAACATATTAATTATTAAACGTGGCAATCAGTGGATAGGGTAGTAATTATTTAATCATATTAAGTAAATGTGAAAAAGTAAACAAGGAAACAAACGCATTCATAAATAAAAGGAAGTTAAGAACATTAAACATCATTCATTGATTTGAGTGTAAGATGAAGAATATGTGAGCATTTTTAATTGTACACCATAAGATTGGAATTTGTAATTAAAAGGCTCATTAAACCATCGATTCCAATAGGGGGACGCCTATCATTGTAAACATGTTAATAAGTCTACTTTTTGGAAATGTTAATAAAATATATATCATCCATGCTTTCGCTAAACTGTATTGCGATATATTATTATTTACATCCTCCATATAGAATTAACATATATATATGATGGATGCAATTAACCTATCATGCAATCCTCTAATTCTTTAATTTCATGTGAACACGATAATGATATTTTAACGCATGGATTTCATGCGAACATGATAATGATATTTTAAGTAGAAATTAATTACACACATTATGTAGCAAGTGATGCATGGTAGTGTAGTCCCTACCGAGTTGAATTGGGAATAAATGCAGATGGACGGGGAAAAAGTAGTTGGGGCAGATGGAAATTGCAGTGTATATGTGGCCAGCAGCATGAAGGGCAGGTGGTAACCATGCAAGAAATGACACGTTCCCTCTAGAGTCTGATTTATTTTGTGAAACTATATAATCCATCTTTCTATGCTCGAAGTTTTTTTTCTTTCCAGTAGTCCTAATTTGCATGTTTTATCTCTTCAATGTTTTATCTGTTTAGCATATATTTTCAAATGGTTAGAGTTAAGTAAAATTTCCATAGAGATGTATGTATATGCGTTAGGAGAAAAAAGGCTATATGCATAGCAGCAGAGAAAGATATGCATGAGAAAAAGATAATTCAAATTAAATAAACACAATTTTCTGACATTCAACATAGTTGAAGACAAAAATTTAGGAGCATATAAATATAAAAGGAGATTAAAAATAGTGTTATTTGGAATATATCAAAAAATAAAAGTGTGTTACATATTCCTTGAAATTTAAATGCGTTTGTCATATAGAATGGCAATGGGGCTCCCGCGGACCCAACAGAAAAAGATATGCATGAGAAAAAGATTGTTGGCATAGGGGCAGACCCATGGTTCAACACTTCAACAATGCACCAACAAAACCCTAACTACCACCCCTTCGACAACACCTGTGAAGCAGATGAAGTCTCACCTGAGTTATAGGCAGGGTGGTTGAAGGACTCCAGTGTCTACAAACTTAGCTAGGACATAGATATGTGATTACAATACCTTAACAGAGAACTTAGTGGCTATCATTCATTAGTACTTAGCCTTTGTATACAATGCAGATAAATGCTAATTACAGTGCAGTGCAGTATTCAACAAGATTCAACACATTCAAGCACTAAGCACATCAACATAGATCAGATCTAACATCTTATTCACATCATTAGGAACTAAGCTATCATATTAATCTAAGCATGCATCATTGCACTAAGCATTAATCATTTGAACCATAAAACAACCATAATGCACAAATAAACCATAGCACGAGATATACGTGGTTCACCCCCAGCTTAGGGCTATGTCCACCAACTCTTCTTCTATTTATTGTCTTTTGTCAATCATCTACATGCACAAAGAATAAAACCCCACTCTGCTTAGGATAGGAGATCTGTGTGCACCTCACTAGATCCTCCTTTCTCGAGCTAGGTTACAACACAAATTCTTTACACAGTCTCTTACAGTCACCTGCACTTAGCCTTGCAAGTCTCATATAGTATGCACAAAGCATTTATAACTATCATTTGCACTTAGCACCTTTTAGCACCTAGCATCACACCACTTACTTGCATCACCTAGGTTTCTATTTATACATTAAAAAATGGGCCTCAACATGGGTAAACCCATGGGCCGACCTCCCCATACCCATTACATAAGCCCAAATCCCAAAAGTCCCTAAAATGGGCCGAGATCCGACGATCTCCACTTTGACTTGCACTCCTCCTTTGATATCCTCTCGAAGTCCAAAAATAGGTCAATCCTCACGAAGGATTTCCAAAACATGGTCAAGGACAAACAGGCCCCCAACACTCACATGTGACTTGTCCCGAGTCACTCTGATCTAGATAGCTCCACCTCAAAAGCCTCGAGCCTAGCTCAAGCTTCTTTGACCTGCTGCTTCGCTAAAGCCTCCTGTTTGGTGAACTCTTGAATAATCACCTCATTCACAGGTCCCTCTAAGCGTTGTTCTACTAAAGTGAATACTTTTTCCAGCTCTCATCCTCGACCTTCAATATCCTCAAAAAGTTTGCAAGCTTTGTCCTGCACTGGTTGGAGCCTTTGAGTCACTTCCATGACTTTGCTCTATATGGTATGGACCTGTTGTTGAGCAGTGCATTGTTCCTGGGATCTTTTCATTCTTTTAATTGTTGACAAGAGCTTCAACTATGCCTGTATTGTCATTGCTTGCTTCTTTTCCTCCCGGAGCTATGACTCGAGTGCATTCATTCCAGGGTCCTCAGTAAGTCACTCATAAGTATGCACACTTCTATTGCTAAGATGTTTACATTCCAAAGCTAATACTCTGATCCTCTCAACTGTGCTCCGGGTAGTGACTTATCTTTGGTCTCATAAGTCCTGCGAAGTACTTGGTACTGTTTGTAGCTCTAGATCTGCTATTCTTTGTTGAAGCTATTGGATGGCTTCAGCAAGCTGCACTACTTTATTCTCCACTAGGTCTTCCTCCTTTTTCTCTAAGCCCGTAATAGAGCGAAGTGCTTGTTGAGTACCATTTTATGCTTATTTTCACTTCACAAATCCTACTTTTGTCTCCAAAACCATCCATTTTTCCTTCATTTTATTCCATATTTTCCATAAAACATTCTATGCAAGGTACATTTATTGTTTCTTAGCTTAAGAATTGAATTTTTGAATTTTTAGCAATAAAATTAAAACTTTATCAGAAATTACAAGATTTGACTAAATCTTGTAATTGCTCCAAGGTTCATGTACTTTCAGGACATCTGTGTGAAATCAGAGACATGTGTCATGATCCTTGATCTACAAATATGGATTAATATCTATCAAGTTCAAGATATGAGCTTTCCAGGTGCCTAGTAAACACTGGTCAAATAGGGCCACTTCAACAGAAAATACTATGTTTTAGCCGAAAATCATGGACAGTTTTAGATTTTCTTGGGATTTGTGCATATTTTATGTATCTAAAGGGGGTATTCGACCTTCCTAGCATATTTTATAGATATGATCATCATATTAAGAGACTTCTTAGCATTTTCAGTTTCAAACTTCTTGTATATATACTTCAAGACATGTACTAGTGTGATGTCTTAGGTTAATGAAGAAAACTCTGAATTTTCAGTCTTGAGATCAGTTTGGTGTTTTGTTCTTGATGAATTTTATGAGATGATTATGTGAATTCTGCTGGAATTTCCTTCTTAACTGAGACAACTCTAGGTGTACAAGTGAAGCATTGGAGGGTTGCCTTTGCCAAGCTAGTACACTTCTTCTTTTCCATTCTTTTCAAGTAAATTTTGGTATGAGCTTTAGTTTAGTTTACATTTTGTTGTAGGTAATGCTAATGTGTTTTACTAAATTTCAAAATTAGTTATTTTTTTGATGAATGTGGGAAAAAAAATAATGCATCTTGTGTAAAAGGGTTTAGTCTTTCTGACATTTACAAGCCTCTAAACTAGTTTGAATGATTACTGATTTGAATGCTTAGTATTAGTTGAATGAATTTTCTTTAGCTTTTTGATTAATGGTAAGAGATCTATGAATACACCTTTTGTAAAGAATCTTACCATTTCTTTCAAACTCGTCACTTAGATTAGCTTTTGAATTATTTACATTTAAGAAATTAAATTTATCTCTAATTCCATACATTTTGGATGTCTCTCTAAGTCTTACAAACACCATACTGACAATCAAATACACTCTAATTTACATAAGTAGATTGGAGCCCAAGATTTTGGTGTCGTTTCCAGGGAGGTACATTTTGAGATAGACTTATAAAGATCATTTTAATAAGTAGTAAATAAAGAAAGACATTGTTGATTAAGGTTGGTTGTCATTGATGTCAACCCTTGAAGAAAGACCCATAGCAAAACATTTTGGGTAATGGACCCAATAGTGTTTGATGTAAATATGACTCATTATTGTTTTTTCATGTTTGATAAGAAGTAAATATGGATGAACTCAAAAGTGGTCCCCTTATGGTGAAAGCCCTCATGGGAAGACGCTTTGTGGAGT
>CBVK0100286824.1:0-22057 GCA_900067695.1 Picea abies
TCAAAGTGCTCGGAATCACTTCAAATCAGATGAGAGTATATGTCTCGTCATTGTGAACCTAACGCAACTCGTTTGGGTTCAAATGGACATCAAGAGCGAGAGATATCGTGTTCTGTTCGAAATGACACACAGGAAAAAAAATGGACGCTGACTGTACAGTCCGTACGACTGCTGATGTGGCAGTCCACATGACACATGGCAGGGCTAAGTGGTAGACAGTTGGCATATGAGCGTTTGACACATGTCATTTTGGTGGCTAATGGTATGTTGACACATGGCCCAATACATGGCTGCCACGTGTCACTTGTTGATTGGTTTAAAAGTTTTGCAACTGACAGGACTCGACCCTGCGACCTCCGGGCAGGGTAAGTGACTTGGGAAGGGCCGCCAACTGGTGCGCCACCACATGAACCTTATTATATATATGACATACAATATATTTAAGTTCAAATTATTGTTATGTTGGTGCGGGGGTTCGGGCTGGGGCTTAGCCCCAACCCGTGGTTCCGACGTTGTATATATGTGACTGATGGTTAAACAAATGCACACGGATATGTATTCAAAACAGAGCCCAAGCCCCAGTCGTATGTGCCATACCACATAACCTTTGGCTATGCTGTGGGTGCACGCACGGTTGTGTATTTGGTTTGAACGGTTGTGTAACCAACGACCGCCACTTGTCCGTTAGCTATTTACCTTGGGTCGGAGCCCCGTTTGCATATTGCGCATGGACACATGGGTCACGTGACCATGGCCTTGGTGGTTAGGGGTTAGGTGAGCCCATAATCGTCCTACAGTTCGCACTGTTTGTGCGGTTGCGTTTGGTGCCAGGTTTCTACGCTTTAAATTGCATGTGGGCTAGGTTGAGCCAACAGAGGTGCAATTTGTAGATGCAGAGACAACAAGCTTAAAGGGGGGACTTCCAGAAAGCCTAACTTCTTCAATTTTTGGCCAAACGAGGTGCTGAAAAAGCCCAGCTAGAGTTTTTTGGATGTTTTGAAGCCATTGGAGCAGTCTATTTGGTAGTTTGAGCAAGTAAAGCACACTTTTGAGCACTTTGAGAAAATAATACAAATGATCCATTGGAAGGTGGACCAGGAGATGTAGCCCAAGAGAGGGGTGAACTCCTTTATCATTTGCTGTGTTATGTGTTTTTTGTTCATTGATTATGTTGCTGTTTATATGCATCTTGAATGAGAAAATCCTATTAATGATGTGTTGCAAAGTTGATCCATTTGCTTTTAACACAATCCATTTGCTTTTAACACATAAATTTTACTTGCAAATATTTTCAAGAATACAAGTCTTCTTCATTTTTAGATCACTTAGGAAGCCACTACATGAAGTCCACTCATGTTAGTCAAGTACTCAATGGAATATGGGAAAAGGAATAGATCATGTAGTGAATGAAATAGTGAAATTCCATTCACTCCTAAAGAAACCAATATACATATTAAGAAATACATTGGAGTCAAATCTATTATAAAAGGAATTGTCTATCAGAATGATAATAATCAGATAAAGAGAGAGGCTTAATGCATATATGGATAAAGAGTGCATCATCTCCAGGGATTAGCTATGCAATTATAGAGTAATGTTTCCCTTATGGTTATTAGAGTGTGTAGTGGAAGCATGGTATGAAGGGAATCACTTCAAGGGTAAAGAAATGAAGGTGTACATAAGTAAGGAGTGTCAATTGAGACATAAAACAATATACTATGGAAATATTGGATCTAGAATGATGCAATAAAACTCCTAGCAGATGAATTACTCAAAGTTAAATGTATTAGAGAATGGATGAAGTTCATGAGTAAATTAAGATAGTTGAAAGGTACCAATAGATGGATACTAAACTATACATAGTCTTTTGCAACATTCGAGGAACCGTGACAACAATGGGAAGGATTATTGAGTACATTCCCAAGAGATGAGTGCATTGACAAGGTACATTGGGATTTTAATCCAAAAGGATTGAAACATGCAGAAAAAGGAATAGGTTCATCAATATGACATGATTGAAGTTGATTATGCTAGTCAAGTTGAAATTAGATGGGTCAGGGTAGGAGAAAGTAATGGTTCATTAAGAAAATCCAAGTGTTGATATGTTTAGTCAAGGAAAGGTTGAATCAATTTGTTTCAATAAAGAAATCGGCGTTAAATATCCAAGGTTAATTAGAGAGCATGGTTGGAAATGTAATTTGGTCATGTAGGAGTTGGATCAAAGGGATTGAAGTAATAGTGGAATTTCGAAAATTAATATCAGCATAATATATGGCTACAAGTGTGCAAAGTAGATAAGAAAGGTTGGGATGAAAAAATACTCAAGACAGAGAACAATCAGACACATTGTTTTTCTGAATCCGAGAAGAATTGAAGACTTCTAGGAACAACAAAGAAAAGTAATACAGGGAGAAAGTGGTTGCTACAATTAGAGTAGCGTCAATTATGTTATGGCTGGTTGGAAAACCATACATAGTACATGAAATTGACATGAAAATGCTTTTAGGAACATGCTAATGGTGCATTATTAGTGCATACAAATATGAATTGATGAATACCAATTTTTTAATATACATATATAAAATAATAAGACTAGGATTAGTCTATTGTTGAATATATATTAATATGAAAGCTGCTAATGGTGGTTGTTGTACTAGGAAAGAGAGAATTCTTGCATGTTTGCAAGTGCTGCTACTAATGCTGTTGCATATAGAAGGATGAAACATAAAGCTGAAGAGTGGATTATAAGTCTTATAATAGAAGCATGGGAGCTTCTATTGTTATCAACTAGCGAGGTAGCATTAAATTCATTTAATGAAAGCTATGCAGGTATGAGTTTTATGTACTATTATTGCATAATTTATGAAGGGAATTTAGGTAAGAATTTCCTCATCTAGTTTTATTTTATAAAATCACATTATTGTATTTCCTCATCTAGTTGAATGTATTGATGTGAATAAAATACCACTGGGTGTGGTAAAGGTTGGAGGCTTGTAATAATTATAAAATATTTTTATCTTTTGAATGCATACACTGACATAGCGGTATGTCATGTTAATTGGTTATGAGCTAATAACCAAGGCAATAAAAGGTATGAGCCTGTTATAGGAATGGATTCCAGAAAAGCTAGTCATGTATGAGACCATGACATGGTTGGTTATGGAAAGGTATGGTTATGGAAATGATATGTACCACAGAAATATCCAATGAAATTCCTACTTCTAAATAATAATCGGACTGCAACCTTTTTGCTAACACTAATGAACACCACACAATTTTATTTTTGGTGTAGTGTTCGGGTAGAAAAGTAAGGCATGCAAATAATTGAGAAGAAAATAGGAAGTGTATGGAGAATATGTCAAGGCATTGTCCAGACTTCCAATTTACCAATGGTGAGATACATGACTTAGTTATAGAGCATTCTAAAAAATCAATGCAAAGGTGCATTTAATAGATATGCATTGAGAGTTGTACTCATGCATAGTAAGTGGTAGAGTTTCACTTATACATGATAGGATTGTTATTATTGAATGCATTTGTTGAATGCATTTTTTTAAAGGTATTCCTACATGTTATTTGATGGAAATAATTATGCTAACATATGAAATGTTACAATTATTACTCACTCATGGAGTTGAAGACAATTCAAGGGTTTTTACACATTGCAACAAGAAATTTGCAAGTCAAGTAGTCACATGAACATTGACTACATGAATTTTCTGTTCAGAAATAGAGTAATGAACTTACTGATATTAATTTTGAATATGCATATGCATAGAGTGGTAATTTATTCTATTTAATAAATTACTTGATAGTTGGTGATGGAAATTGTTAAGTGTGAACAATTCTGGAATTACTTGTGATCTTTTTTAATTATTACAATAAAATTTTATGGTGCATGACATACTAATAATTTGTTGGATGAATGAAAGTTGGAAAAGATTGCAGGAAAAGTGGTCTCAACTATGATCTTACAGAAATACATGATAAATATTACTACCTGTTGTTGCAACAACCAAGAAAACTATGAGACAAAATTTCGTATTTTGGGAACAATGGATTTCCTTTATGAAATAAATTTGAATTTATAAAATGAAGTTTTTATAATAATATCTCATAATAATTGTATGTGGGTGATAAGGTGAGTTAATATTTATTACAATTGACATGCTTGGAAAGAACAACTATTGTTGGAAACACTGGAGCCCTATAAATGTAGAACCTTGGTCGGGTTCTGGTAATGAGTTAGCACTCTCCTTATGTGTGAAAGCCTTAGCAAGATGGATCATTGAGGGATTTTGTAGCAGTGAAGGGATACCTGAGCCTAGAAGGGTGAGTGCAACAAGGAAGATGCAACTCAAGGATGCTTATTGCATGGTAGGTGTCATAATGAGGGTGTGCCAAAAGGAACAATGAGTTAGAATTCTTTTATGAAACATTTCTATGGAATAGAGAAAATGTCTTCCAGTTGCAGTATGAATACATGAATTGGTGCTTGAAAGAAAATCACCAGGTGGATAAAAAGATTCATTAGCAAACACATGGATTTTGTTTTAAGAATTTTGAATTATACATGGTATATAATGCACCAAGGACAGTGCATAAATAAGGGGGAGGGGAATGTAATACCCCTAGGCTGAACCCCAATTGTAAATGAAAATGTAAATATGATTATAAGCTAGTGAGATGATGATACAAGGTATTTGGTCTGATTATGCGGGCATTGATTTAGTGCGTGAAAATCTCATACCAAAACAAGAGTGTGCATGTTCTAGGGTTCTGCACACACCAGATTGAGTGCACAATCTTAAGGCCAGGGAGACTTTGTATATATGTTGTGTTTTATGGGCTGGTGAGCCAGGTTATTATAGGCTAGAATTATTATATGATTATTAGGCCAGGGAGAATGGATTCTAAAGGCCATCGTGCCTATATTGTAATTGCAAATCATACTCATATTATTAATTAAGTATACCACTACATGAAGATTGACCAAACAAAATAGATGGGGGCCTAAACTCCATTAGAAATGGAAAGGGGGGGCTAAGAATTTCAGAAAGGGGCTAAGCTAAGGAGGCTTAAGCCCAAAGGAATATTTTATTAATATTTCTAAAGTATAAAATCTAAAGTATGGGATATTCATTTTATCCTAAGTCCCTAAGGAGTAACGTATCACCATGTGTGTGGGTCCATGAGGGAGGCCCATGTAGTTCCCAACATGACAAGTGTCAAGTTGGCAACATGCACATATATTTGGGGGAAATTAGTTCATTTTCCATCATTCCTTCATCATTATGACCATTATTCTCTCCTACCATCTGAACTTTGCTACTGGCATCACCATACATGTGCTTGGAACGCTTGGCACTCTGGGCGACTAGAAACCTGGTTTGACCACGGGATGAAGAGGTGGGTTGTTAGGCCCGTGGTTGAAGAAGCAAGTTGTTAGTCTCGTAAATATTTCTCTTAGGGTGAGATATTTTATATGTCAAAGAAACGGGTTGTTAGGCCCGTGAGTAGTTTTCTCTAGGCGAGAAACTACTTGGAATTGTTCCATGGTGCGCTGGGCAATAACTACTGGGCTCTGAGACTTCCTGTTCGACCTATTGTTGAAGCCCTGGAAGGGAAGTGAGGCAGCCAAGGGACTGATGAGCAGAGAAGGGGCACATTTCCTAGGGTGGGACATGCATGTGGGGAATGAGAGACTGTAGGCTAGTTGTAGTAGTTGGGCACCTTGGACTGAGCAATTATGTTGCTTGTCAGACCTTAGACTGGATTAGTATTTCCTTTTCTCTGGTAGAGTTTAGCCCTAGCTCAGGGGTGACCCACTGTTGAGATTACAAGAAATGTGGTCTATGGATGGGAGGAATGTGGAAGGTATGCATGCAGTTGGTGATCTTTTTATCAAAGATAAGTGTCAATTGTGCGTTAAATTATGTGTTGCATAATTATTTATGCATTTGTTTTTATTGTTTTTTCTTGTGTATGTTGCATGTGTATTTTTATTATTATTTTGTATGAATTTGTGTATTTGCAGAGTGTTTTTGTGTTTTAATTTTTGTATACAACTAAAAAAAAAATCATGTGGCATAGCCTAACATGTGGCTGGGGATGTTACATTAATGATGCTCTGATGAGGCAGTTACAAACAAATGATATACTCACATGAAATTAAACATACTTATTGCAAATTTGGATAAGAACGTGTGCATGTCATATCGTTCCTTGAGTGACTATACGAGTATAATGAAGATGAAGTCTTCATGATGAAGGATGCAATCCCATCAATGGTTCTAGCCAGAATTACAACATCGTTGTTATTGGTTTCGTCAGCCAGAATTGCAAGAACGACGATGCTCAGAAATGCGAGCTACAAGTGGAGTCGCAACAATAATAGTTGAAGTGACAAAAATGCAACACTCACAGTTTATATCTTATGGTGGGGATATGAATTGTAGCATAGCTGATGGAGGGGAAATGTGTGGGTGAAAAGTGAGAAAACTAGAGTGAAGCTGCAATCAAAGTTGCAACAAGTTAGTTGCGGTAATGAAGCTACAACAATCAAAATGAAATGACTGAAACTTGTTAGAGGAAAGAATTTGTGGAAACAAGAGTTGCGACATCGGTGGTGAAGGGATAGGTAAAAAGTGGGAAAATGAAATGAGGCTGTAAGCAGAGTTGCAGTGATGAGAGTCGCATCAATGAAACTTTTGTAGTGAAAATGAACTGAGATTTAGGAAAAAATGAACTTGCTAGTTTTTTGAAATGAAGGAAGGTTGTAATGGAGTTACATCTGAGAGAATGGGGGAAGGGAAATTTTCAAACTCTAGGAGGGATGTGGGTGGAGTAGCATCCAAGGGAATGAGACTGGAATTGGCAAAATGAATAGGGGGCTTGCAGGTGGAGTAACAACCAAGGTAATGGAAGAGGAATCTGTGAAGTGAATAAGGGGTTGCAAATGGAGTGACATCCAAAGGAATTGGGAAAAAAGGTATGAATGTGGTGGGGGAGTTTCAGTTATGGGAGTCACGACAATGGGAATAGTTGCAGTAACAAGAGCTACAACCGCATGGTCACAACATAGAGGATTGTAGCGACAACCAAAGTTGCAACAATAGGTGTTGCAAACACAAACATTGTTGTGGCAAAGGGAGTTGTAGCAATGAGAGTTGCAACAAATATAATCGTAGCAACTAGAGTTGCAACAATAGGAAATGGAAACAATTTTATTCTTCCCCACAGATCCTAGAAAAATAAAATTATTAGAAAAAACAATTTTTTATTAAGATTTATTAAAAAGGATACTGACATAACCATCAAAAAACTATGAAGTGCCTTTTTTTTTGAATCTATTTCTTCTTCTTCTTCTTCTTTATTTACATTTTTATTTCTAAAACCAGAACAAAAAATATCTAACATGAATGAGTTCTAGGTCACTATTGGACCATCCATTTGTAACTTTCCTAAAAAATGATTCCTTCTATAAGGGTCACTGATATAAGAGAATCCTATGTCCATTATCCATCAGAGGAATCATGTCTTCTTCGATGATGCAGAGTTTGATGGCCCCACTATCATAGAATATGTCAATCTTATATGGACCAATCCTTCTGGTGTGAAATTTTCATCTGAAGTCCTTGAATTGGGAATCAAATAATAATTCACAGTCTCTATCCTTGAAATTATTTTCCTTGATAAAATTATGATGCCATTTGACCCTTTGATGTTCTATCACCATGACTTGATGTAGGGAATCCTGCCATAGCTCATCCAACTTGTTGATTTGAAGCAGTCTTTGTTTATGAGCCTCTGATAGTTCCAACCCAAGTTGTATTGATGTCCTTAGTGTCTTAATATTTGTTTCAATGGGTAGTAGCACTCACCTTCCATAGACTAACTCATAATGTGTGTAGCATGTAGTAGTACTCTAGCTAGTTTTGTAGTCCCATAAGGCCTTGGGGAGTCTATCATCCTAATCCTTGAGGTGTAATCTGACAGTTTCTGTAATGATGGCCTCAAGCATCTTGTTAGTCCCCTCTGCCTGTGTATTTTCCAATGGATGATATAGTGTTGTTACTCAATGTTTTATTTTGTATTTTTCCATCAAATCTTTGACAAGTCATGATGTGAACTGAGTTCCTCCATCTATTTCTATCTCCCATGGTATCCCAAATCTTACAAAAATGTCCTCCTAGAGAAATTCTACTATTGCTTGTTCGGTTGCTGTTGGAAGTTCCTTTTCCTCCATCCATTTTGTGACATAGTATATATAGATGAGTATGTAGGAATCTCAACAAGATGTGGGATTTATTGGTCCCACAAAATCAATGGCCCATTTATCAAAAGGTTCTAACACCATTTGTGGTTGTAGTGGCATTTCATTTACTTGTATGAAGCTACCCATGAGTTGACAGTTGTCACACCTCTTCATGTATTCTTTGGCATATTTGAAGAGTGTGGAAAAATAATCCCCCTAGTGGAGTATCTTGCACCCAATGCTTTTGTCTACAAATCCCCCCCCACATGGCCCATCATGATAGTATTTTATTATTTCATGGACTTCGTCCTCTTGTACACACATTCTAATAATCAGGTCAGGCCCCATGTAGAAGAGGAAACCATCAATCCATGAGAATATTTCACTTTTACTGGCTATAATTTATAGTTATTTGGGGGTCAGATAATGCAAAAGTTTTCCTGTAGCAAAAATTTTAGCAATATCTTCAAACCAAGGTGAGTTAATAGATACTTCAAAGAGGTGTTTATCTGGAAAAAAATCTTCTACTGGAGGTTCATTCTCATTAGATGTTATTCTAGAAAGGAAGTCAACCACTACATTATCTTTTCCTGGTCTTTCTAAAATGGTAATATCAAATTCTTGCAAAAAAAAAACCATCTAGTGACCCTGACATTTGTGATTGGTTTGTTCATTAAATATTTAATAACAACATGATCCGTATGCAAGGTTACATGATATCTATTAATGTAGTGTCTAATTTTTTTTATTTCTTGAATAACATCAATAAACTCTTTCTCAGTTACTGTGTAGTTCAATTTAGTGGGAGAGAGATTCTTACTGACATAGTATATTGCATATGGGTCTTTTCCTTCGAGTTTTCTGAGGATTTCTTTGATAGCAATGTCGAATGCGTATGTGGAAATGTGGAATGGGAGGGTCCAATCAGGCCATCTTAATACATGAGCTTGAGATACTTTGAATTTCAATTCATCAAGTGAATGATTTCATGTTTCTGTCCATACAAACTCAATATACTTGCTAAGTAAGGAAAATAATGGACAAGTAATGCATGAAACGTTTTCAATGAATATATGATAATAACTAGCATATCCTATAAGTATTTGTACTTGTTTCTGCGAAGATGGAGTTGGAAAATTGAGTATTACCTTTGTTTTCTATGGATTGACTTAAATACCTTTTTCCAAGATATGATGTCCTAGTACAATGCCATTAATTTCCATCATAAAACACTTTTTATTGCTAAGGGAAACATTTGAATCCTTGTACATGATTAACGTATTTTCCATATTGGCTAATGCTTCATTAAATTTGTCCCCATATGTTGTAAAATCATCCATATATATTTCCACATAGTCATGAATGAGATTAGAGAATATACCTATAATGGCTCACTGAAAGGTGGTGGGGGCATTTAATAAATCATATGGTAGAACACGATAGGCTAATGTACCCTAAGGATAGGTGACTGTTGTTTTCTCTTGGTCTTCAGGGGTGATTTGGATCTAGTTGTATCCACTGAAACCGTTGAGGAAAGAAAAATACTTATTTCCTACTAGCGTGTCAAGGACTTGGTCGATAAATGGTAATGGGAAATGATCTTTATGTGTTTATTTATTCAATTCTAGATAATCTATACAAATTCTCCATTTAATGTTTTTCTTTGGTACCATGACAAAAGGGGAGACTCATTGGCTATCAGAAATGGGATAGATGAAGTTAGATGTACGAAATTTATGTATCTATTCTTTGACTATGTCTTTCATTGTTGGGTTTATCCAATGTTGATGTTGAAATATGGGTCTGAATCCTTCCTTAATATATATATGATGTGTACACAGGTCAGGATGGATCCCCTTCATGTCATAGTAATCCTAGGCGAAGGAATCCCCTTTTGTTGTTTGGTTACTCCTTGGTTGATTTTAAAGGTTTTCCTTGGGCTAATTTCTATGGTTTCTATGAGGGATCCTTAGTATTTTTCTTGTACAGGTTTGTGTTCAATGGGTGAGATGCTTGTGGAGGCTAAAGAAAGATGAATTTCTAGTGTCATAATATGCTCAAGAAGATGTGTGTTTTTTGAGGAAGAGGTGGAGGCTATAAAATCATTGATTTCATCATCCTTTGTTTTATCTCTTATGGATAAGTATTGATCTATGGATAGGACATGATGGGATTCCCCCTCTTCATCACTTTCTTCTCCATCAACCCAAAGTGGTGTTTCTATGTCTATGTTGGTTTTCGAAGGATGGTAGAGAGTTAATTGTTTGGTGGATGTTATGTTGGAAATAGTCATGTTTCCTCACCAACAACCGATGTAGGCATTGACAGTGGCCAACCATGGTTGTCCTAGGATTAGAGGATACCCACCCAAAGAGGTTTTAGGTTGTATGACCATGAAGTCATTGGAATATTCCCATGAATCCACAAATATCACTACATCTTCTAGAATTCTCTATGGTTTAATGGTGGATCTATCAGTGAGTTGAAGTATAGTGAGGTTTGCACTAATGCCTGTAAGTCCTAAGGATTTCCTGGTCTCACGTGTCATAACGTTAATGGTGGCCCCCAATTCAATTAACGCATTACTAAAAAGTGTATTTTTTATTTTCCATTAATGACTAGACTGTCAGGATTAGAGTATTTAGTTGTGATAACTCCCCCCATTATTAGGTATGATAGTTTTCCCATGATGTGAATAGTTTGGGGATCTGTTCACTTCCTACCGAGCTTCCTCAAACAAATTTCTCACACCTCTTTTGAATAAAGAGGTACGTCTTTAATTGTTTGAAATAATGTTATTTTGACACACACATTCTTGAGTTCTCCTAAGAAATGAAACTCAGGTTCTATAGAAGGTTTGTCTTGAATTATCCTTCTAATATAGAGTGGGTCTCAAAGTGTAGGGTGGGAATTTTTGGTTTTCGAAGGTTTTGTTGAACGCTCAACACACCCTAAATTTTTTTTATGAAATTTTGTCCCTTTTGGGTACCACTTATTTTCCTTTGTTTTTCTTTCTAAATTGAGTCCACTGTGGAGGGATTGGTAATTATTTTTCATGTCCCTTCATCGATCAAATTGGATTTGTTTGAACCATCAATGCAAAACCTTTGTGTCTAAAAATAACTTGGCATTTTAACTAAGAATATGTAGCTACAACTGTGCCCTGCGTGCTTATGTTCGTTGTCAGAAAACTAGGAGCAAGTAAAATGAACACATAGTAACAATAATCACTGATCACCGATGTATCATTGACAACAGTAAAAAGAAGATTATATTTTCACTAGTTGTTCGCAAAGAAGATTCAGGAGGTTACTAATTTCCAATCGGTGTCAGTGAAATACGAGAGGGATAAACTTTGACATGGGCCATGATCAATCCCTGATAGTTGATCACTGATGCATTTGTTTGGGGTTGGTGAATTCTCAAATATTTAAATCATGGAAAATTTTTGCATTGACATATCGCCGATCATCGATCCCCGATGCATTTTTGGCATCGACAATTTTCAGAGGGGGTAATTTGAGAACAATTTTTTAAACTTATCGTTGATCACCAATGCCTAATGCATTTTTGGCATCGGCAGGGTAGGATTTGTTGTTAAAATTCTTAGCTAATTAAAGTCCCCGATTCCGAATAACATGATTAAACGAAGACGCCAATTTCAAGCGCCACGTGTCTTTGTTGTGTAGGCATTTCGTATGACCTAGTTTCATCCCGATTCACCTTAGTTTTCCCCGCGTCCTAGTCACACTTCCAAGTCAACATTTCCACATCAATGTTGTACGACAAGATGGGTCAGTGTTGTATTTTTTTCCAAGAGATATCAATGAACATTGTCTAAAGAAAATCCTCGACTCTTGATTCACCCGTTAATTTAGTGGAATGATGGGACATTTTCATCACACAATAAGATCAGATTCTACCATTTAATAGGCCATTTAATATTTTTCTCCACCTAATTTTCCACCCCATGTGATAATTGAATAATGAGAATTTGAAATTGTCGATGAACCAAATTATAGCTAGCGCCTGCGCCGCCAACCTACCACTGCATTTAATCTTGAACATAATGAAGATTTGGCGGAAGATTTAGTAGAACCACACTCATAAATTGAATTGAATAACTGATGTGACAAGGTAAGTATTATCTTTGTTTAAATCACTAAGACAACTTCGAACACCTCCATTATGCACACAAGTTTCCTATTTCTAGAGAAACCGAAGAAGCAAAGAGAGCATCTCAAGAGTTGCGTTTGATTATTAGAATTTAAAAAACAATAGGTTAAGATAGTGCAAAAAAGATGTATGTATTAATTTTTATCAGTTCGACGGTCATAATTTTTATGTATCAACATCCTATCTGCAACACGATGTCTAACATTGTTCTATCTGCAAGGAAAATTCCTCCAAGGAAGCCAAGGACCAGACGCTCTCTGAGGGAAACAAAATTAAAGGAAGCAGAGATTGGTGAAGGATCTTCTCCTGACATGTGAGGCAGTTGGAGTTTGCTCCCATAGTGGAGCCGGTCATCAAGTCATCAACAAAGAAAGAATTCACTCAGCCTTCTGCTTTCGGAGATACAGAAGCAACCATTAAATCCAAAATAATTCTCCCACAATGGGGAGAGTTATTCAACATAATCAACTGGGAATATTACCCAGAGTTTATCCCACACAACGACCCAGATGTAAGGGTTCTGGATGACCAGGTTTTCCCGAATATTCGACGGTCGTGCTTGCTTCTGGTAGGCTGTCGAACTCTAGTCTTTCCCTGCATTGAGACTTTGAGTTGGATAATTGATCAAAAATATGCACAAAAGTTCCTAATCAATGACGCGAATGGCAGATGTGTCAGATTTTTTCTCCCAATAGAGGTCCAGAAGTACTACAAAATCAGGAACCCAGAGGAGCGGTTGAACACAGACTTTGTGGTGAAGTTCTATGAATTCCATGACAACAAACAATTAATGGCCTCCTGGTGGAAGGAAGACAATAAATTTACTAACCGGAGCAACGACTGGTATGGGAAAGTGAATCTAAGGGAGCCATATATCTATTTAATAGCTCTAATCTGCCGATTATATGGAGAAAAATACTGTGCCAAGTTCTCCAAGGAATGGATGCCCTTGGCATACACTGTGGCTATTTCAGGGAGTAGTTTCAACTAGGGAGAAATTATATCCAAGCAATTAAGCACTTGTATACTGCAAGCTTAGTCACCAAAGGAGGGAGATGTGCCCACTTTTCACATGGCCTCATATCTTCTAGATGTAATCTGCGCAAGGAATGTCTTCCCCAATGTGAATCTAAGATGGCACATCGCATAGCTTCCTATACATGTCGAATTCAACATCCTATGGGAAAACATGTACAAGAAGTCTTATTCTCTTATTTGCGATGAATTCATCACTCAGATTTATTTAATTATATTTGAAAAGGAATGCCCAAGGCTGTCTGTAGTAGCCAAGAAAATGATTTTGAAAGTAGACCACTGGTACCTAGATGAAACCACAACCTATCAGGGCATTCAGGGCCACCGTAGCACCACATTTTCTCCCCGCTCACGTCCCATATCGGCTCATTGTAGGGGAAATCTGTTACCAGACTATCCCGTAGGGCTATAATGCCACTTTGGTTAAGCACAAGAAACAAGCATTCATACCCTATGTTTCCTCACCAACAACCGATGTGGGAATTGATAGTGGCCAACCATGGTTGTCCCAGGATTAGAGGATACCCACCCAAAGAGGTTTTAGTTTGTATGACCATGAAGTCATTGGAATATTCCCATGAATCCACAAATATAACTACATATTTTAGAATTCCCTATGGTTTAATGTTGGATCTATCAGTGAGTTGAAGTATAGTGAGGGTTGCATTAATGCCTATAAGTCCTAAGGATTTCTTGGTATCATGTGTCATAATGTTAATGGTGGCCCCCAGTTCGATTAACGTGTTACTAAAAAGTGTATTTTTGATTTGCACATTAACGAATGGACTGTCAGGATTAGAGTATTTAGTTGTGAGAACTCCCCCCATCATTAGGTATGATAGTTTTCCCATGACGGGAACAATTTGGGGATCCATTCGCTTCCTACCGAGCTTCCTCAAACAAATTTCTCACACCTCTTTTGAGCAAAGAGGTATGTCTTTAATTGATTGAAATAATGGTATTTTGGCACACACATTCTTGAGTTCTCCTAAGAAATGAAACTCAGGTTCTATAGAAGATTTGTCTTGAATTATCCTTCTAGGATAGAGTGGGTCTCAAAGTACAGGGTGGGAATTTTTGGTTTTCGAAGGTTCTGTTGAGCGCTCAACACACCCTAAAATATTTTTATGAAATTTTGTCTCTTTTGGGTACCACTTGTTTTCTTTATGAATTTAGTCCACTGTGGAGGGATTGGTAATTTTTTTTCATGTCTCTTCATCGATCAAATTGGATTTGTTTGAACCTGTCAATGTGAAACCTTTGTGTGTAAAAATAACTTGGCATTTTAACTAAGAATCTGTAGCTAAAATTGTGACCCGTGCGCTTATGTTTGATGTCAAAAAAATACGAGCAAGTAAAATGACCACATAGTAACAATAATCACCGATCGCCGATGTATCATTGACAACGGTAAAAAGTAGATTAGATTTGCACTAGTTGTTAACAAAGAAGATTTATGAGGTTACTGATTTCCAATCGGTGTCAGTGAAATATGAGAGGGATAAACTTTGACATGGGCCATGATCAACCCCCGATAGCCGATCACTAATGCATTTTTTTGGGGTTAGTGAATTCTCAAAGATTTAAATCATGGAAAATTTTCGCATTGACATATCCTCGATCACCGATCCCTCATGCATTTATGGCATCGACAATTTTCGGAGGGGGTAATCTAAGAACACTTTTTTAAAATTATCGTCGATTGCCAATCCATAATGAATTTTTGGCATCGGTAGGGTAGGACCTGTTGTTAAAATGATTAGCTAATGAAATTCCCTGATTCTGAATAACACGATTAAACGAAGACACCAATTTCAAGTGCCATGTGTCTTTGTCGCATAGGCATTTCGTACGACCTAGTTTCATCTCGATTCACCTTAGGTTTCCCTACGTCCTAGTCACACTTCCAAGTCAACATTTCCACATCAACACTGTATGACAAGATGGGTCGGCATCGTATTTTTTTCCAAGAGATATCAATGAACATTTTCTAAAGAAAATCCCCGACTCTTGATTCACCCGTTAATTTAGTGGAATGATGGGATGTTTTCATCACACAATAAGGTCAGATTCTACCATTTAATAGGCCAATTAATGTTTTTCTCCACATAAGTTTCTACCCCATGTGCTGATTGAATAACGAGAATTTTAAATTGTCGATGAACCACATTATAGCCTGCACCTGCGGCGCCAACCTATGACTGCATTTACTATCGAACATAATGAAGATTTGACGAGAGATTTAGTAGAACCACACTCATACCCTGAATTGAATAACTGATGTGACAAGGTAAGTATTATCTTTGTTTAAATCACTAAGACAACTTCGAACACCTCCATTCTGCACAGAAGTTGCCCATTTCTAGAGAAACCGAAGAAGCAAAGAGAGCATCTCAAGAGTTGTGTTTGATTCTCAGACTTTCAAAAAAACTAGGCTAAGCTAGTGCAAAGAATAGGTATATATTAATTTTTATCAGTTCGACGGTCATAATTTTTATGTATCAACATCATATATGTGACACGATGTCTAACGTTGTTCTATCTGCAGGGAAAATGCCTCCAAAGAAGGAAACTACCAAATGCTCTCCAAGGGAACCAAAATTGAAGGAAGCAGATATTGGTGAAGGATCATCTCCCGAAACATGAGGCAGTTGGAGTTTTCTCCCAAAGTGGAGTCGGTCATCAAGACATCAACTAAGAAAGAATTCACTCAGCCTATTACTTTTGAAGATACAGAAGCAACCACTGGATCCAAAATAATTCTCCCACAATGGGGAGATTTATTCAACATAATCAATTGGGAAGATTACCCATAGTTTATCCCACACAACGACGTGGATGTAAGGGTGCTCAACGACTAGGTTTTCCCAAATATCTGGTGGTCATGCTTGCATCTGGTAGCCTGCTGAACTCCAGTCTTTCGCTACATTGAGACTTTGATTTGGATAATCGATCAGAAATTTTCACAGAAGTGACTAATAAATAATGAGAATGGTGGATGTGTCAGAGTGTTTCTCTCGACAGAGGTCTAGAAGTGCTACAAAATCAGGGACTTGGCGGAGCGGTTGAACACAGAATTTGTGTTGAAGTTCTATGAATTCCATGACACAAATCGATTAATGGCCTCTTGGTGGAAGGAAGACAATACATTTACTAACCAGAGCAATGACTGGTATAGGACAGTGAATCTGAGGGAGCCATATATCTACTTAATGGCTCTAATATGTCGATTATACAAAGAAAACTACTGCACCAAGTTCTCGGAAGCATGGATGCGCCTGGCATACACTGTGGCTATTTCGGGGAGTATTTTCAACTAGGGAGAAATTATCTCCAAGCAATTGAGCACTTATATACTGCATGCTTAGTCACCAAAGGAGGCAGACACAACCACTTTTCACATGGCCTCATATCTTCTAGATGTAATCTGCACAAGGAATGTCTTCACTGGTGTGAATCTAAGATGGCATGTTGCATAGATGGATATACATGTCTACTTCAACATCCTATGGGAAAACAAGTACAAGAAGTCTTATGCTCTTATTTGCAATGAATTCATTGCTAAGATTTATTTAATTATATTTAAAAAGGAATGCCCAAGGCTATCTGTAGTAGACAAGAAAATTATTTTGAAAGTAGACCACTGGTACCTAGATGAAACCATAACCTATATCAGGGTATTCAGGGACACCATAGCACCACATTTTCTCCCCGCTCACGTCCCATATTGGCTCATTGTAGGAGAAATCTTTTACTATACTATCCTACAGGGCTATAACGCCACTTTGGTTAAGGACACGAAACAAGCATTCATACCCTATGGTTTTCATGTAGGTTTTTGTATAGTGAAGAACGCTACTCAAGCTAAATAAGAGGGTTTGAGTCACTTGGAATACATGTTTCTAACAGGCTGGTTTCACAAGCATAACCCTAAAGGCCTATTTCTCCAACACACTTCACAAGTCTCTTCCTGCTATCCATAAGCGCATGACAAGTTTGAAGATGAGATTTTTACAGAATGTGCTTAGGACTGGGAGGAGGTATTATAGAGAAAAGCTAACCCGAACATGACTAGGTTCAAAGCTATGAGTATGGATGAGAAGGTTGAAACAATAGAAGAGTCAGCTCAAAAATCTCTTAGGGTTAGAGGAGAAATCAGAGCAGAAAAAACCATAGAGGCGCAAAGGAGGGGGTTTTTGTTACTAGAAGGAGCCCAAAGAATCATTGACCAGCTAGAGAATGATCCTCAACTAGTAGAAATGATGAGGATCACCCTGACCAACCCAATCACAATCAGAGAAGAGCTAAATGGATTAGAGTCAATACAACTGGAGGAAACCACCAGTCTGGAAAACCCCAGAGTTCCATCACCACAGGCTAGATCACCGGTGACCATTCCAACCTAATATGAGAGTCCAAGAACGCTAGGTGAAACGGGTGTGCCAAATCCCCTATTTGATATAATAACCATCTATGACGATGAAGAGAGTTCAAAGGTCTCACTTGTAACCCCAATACCAATTACAGAGGATAAAGAAAATAGGGGAGCATCTGCTCCAAGTCCTGATGCATCAGTTCCAAAATCTCCGCAGGGCGACCATGAGGCCGAGAGTGTATTAGACATTGAGTTTATCGACCTATCGAGGACCCCAAAAGACAGCTCCAAGGATGAGCTAGGTTCAGGTGGAAAAAGAGAGGAAGTGAAATGGCCAGAGATCGACACCTTGACATTCGATCACTAAGTAAGTACTGATCCTATCACTTAATCTTCAATTTTGGCCAATACCTCACCAGTCGATGAACACCAACCGACGATTGAGCCATCAGAACATATGGAAGAAGTACAAGAACTGGTCCTAGAAAAAATACATATGGAGGAATTTTGGGCAACCCTCTGACCTGGGGAGAACAAAAAATCCCTGAGCCCGTTGATGAGGTCATCGATATACATGTGATCTCTTACGACAATAAGGGGAAAGCTATCATGAGGAGAACCACCAAGAAAATAAGACTCATGCTGGATAGCTCGATTCTCATCACCACGGAGGAGAAGCTTCTCAACATATAACATACAAAGACATATAAGCTCATCCGTGTAGGGATGGCTATCACTGATGCCACGTTGGATCGAGCAAAGTGAGATGGAAAGGAACTGACCACTGCACTAGAGGATCTAGACCATCTGCGCCATTTGGTAAAATATTACCAAGACTCAACGTAGGCCACAAGGTTTTTGAAGAGTGAGTTCCAAGATGCATATGAAAAGTTCACAAGCGAAAGACATCTTTTCACTGCATCTATAGTCGATTATCAAGAAGATACCCTTATGGCACTAGAAACCTATAAGGACATGGAGAGATGGTATGAAAAGGCATACCAAGATGTAGAATGAATTGACTACATCAACACAGTGCAGAAGGGTCGAGACGCAGAGGAGCATGGTATTCGAGTGCTAATGGACAATAGCATCACCCATATTAGGAAAGAAGTCAAATACTTGGTAAGTATGGCCCAGGAACCTCAGTGAGAAATACAAAAGAGATGGGCCGAGAGCGAAAGAAGATGGAAAAAGATCAATCAGGATATGAGAGACATTGGCCTCCCAGAGTTCGACTCTCCCGAAGATTTTTTCAACTTGAATGACATAGTCAAAAGACATGCAGAACAAGACTCATCATGGGGATTGGAGATCGCACAGGTGGCAAGCATGAAACTAGATCAAATACACAAGTTTATGGAAAATTCAATCAAGGCTCATGTAGTTCGGTAGCGGTTAAGTGCCAAAGTCGCTAAATATAGAGAACAACCGATGGAAGTGAAGGAAACACTTGCAGCTCTGATGGATCAACACAAATTCCCGTATGCTAACACATGTGAGGATCTCTTTGTCAAGTGGTCAGAACATGAGAAGAGTCATCCACTCCAGTAGAACCACAAGATGATTTCCAGAGGACAAAGAGATCAAGCACCATGTGGAAATATTTTGTTTTACTTAATACAAACTTGTAGCAACTATTTTTAGTTAGTTATTCTTTATAAATCGGGGGATTGACCTTTTAGAAAGGGTCGATGGTTTTGGGAAAAAACCCTCTTTTTTGAGAATTGTAAAGAAATATTTCTGAACAACCTTAATTGAGAAGTTTTGTTTAGAACCAGAGACAAAATTCTGTTTTTTCATCAAAGGCGTTATGTGATTGGATTGAGGAGGAATTACTTCAAAATTTTATTTTAGTAATTGATGTTGTAACGAGTAAGAGTTTCTGAATCTATTGTTAATCTATCTGTTTGAATATTTTAGCAGTTCTTTGGTTCTTAATGATGAAAAGAAAATCGTTGTGTTAATGTGTGATTGATGGTAGAGCTAAGGAAGATATTTTTCTTGCACTCATGTTATTGCATGCGTATTTTCTTTCAATAATTGTATCTCAGTCACTGTTGAAATACTGATAAGTTAATGTATTTGTTGGGCCTCAGAAATGTTGCATTTTCATCTTATTTTCCTTTCACTATTCCTCTCATTTATCCATATTCCATTATTCCATTATACCATTTTCATAAATACATTTGGGTTTCACTTTATTATTTTCCACTTTATTCATTTTAGTATTAAAATAGAATTTATGATTAAATATTAGAAAATTGACATGTTTTCATATATATCTCAAAAATGTGTGAGATTTGTAATGTGTAGAAATGTGTGAAGGATTAATTCAAAAAGACTTCTCGAATATTTCCTCCACCATTTCAAGATTTGAGGAGATAATTATTCAAGCCTATTTCAAGGAGAAGATATGGGGAATGGATAACATATCTTATCCAATATGTATGAGAGATATGTGTGAGGATTTGAAGGGATCATATTTTGTAATAATGGGAAATTGGTTGAGAGAAAAGTGGATCTGTAATTATGAGATACTTATCTTCTTTTCAAATCTCTCATGTATAAAAGAGAGTGTTCTCTCTTCATGAAGGAGTCATTATGTTGAGAAAGTAATTAGTCATTATGGGATTAGAAAGAGATTAGATTTAGATTGGAAAATGATTAGAAATCAATGATAGGAGTTAGTCATTTGGTTTATAGTCATTTCCTTGATTAGTTTCATGATTTCATTGTTTTTTTCATTTGAGCATTGTAATGTAATTGAGATTGCTTTATTGTTAGTGTGAGCTCACATGTGTTGTCTTGTTTCTCTTCACATGTTTTTTTCCTTTGATGCAATTTTCCATTTCCAACTTAATTTCATTTACACAATTTCATTTTAGTCGTCTGTTTCAACGATTCATTTAAGTTGTGTGTTTCAAAAATTCAATTCCAAGTTATGTGTTTCAGCTTCTCGCATTATATTAATAATTGAATTCCAGTTGTAGCTTCAACATTAGATTAGGTTAAATTAGCTTCAATCCTCCATATACTGTGCATTTGCTTCGTAAGTTTACGAACTCCTCGGGTTGACAATTAAATGATTGGGCATTTATTAAACGACAATATTTATCACCAACATTTTGGTGTCATTGCCGGGGAGGTGCTAAATGGATTGAGGTCTAGGTATGTAGGTTTTTTTTTTAAATTACACAACTTGGGGGAGGAGAAATAGTAAGACGAGAGGTTAGAACCTACGCAGGCACTATATTGAGTTTTCTCCAAATCCTTGATTGTTCAATTTTTGCAAGTGTGAATTTTAATTTATGCAAGAGTGTTTAATTTTAGCAAGTGTGATTTACTATTTCAGCAAGAGTGTTTAATTGTTTTCTGTTTTAGCAAGAGTGCTTTTATTTAATTTTTTTGTTTAGATTTCAGTTTTGGGTGTTGTAAGAATCTCTTTTTCCACAAGATGGTTTAACAATGAGTTTAAGCTTGGAACAACTCACTCAGATCCTAGAAAAAGCTAGGATCTCCTCTTCTCTAGAAGAGGAGATGTTGACAGCAACCAAAATCTTAATTACTCCTCAAGAGGAAAATGAAGAATCAACATTCTAAGAATCCTGCACATTTGACAAAGAACAATTATTAAATCAGGAGATTGAGGAAGACGAAGAGAAGTTGTAGCATGATTCGAAGGAGGGAAATCATGCCTACGAAAGCCTTATTGAACAATGGTTCCAAGTACTCATTAGATTAGATCAAAGTTTTTGTTTTTTAGTTAATTCAGAGTTACAACAACTAAATGTTCTTATTTTGGTATGTTCTAGATTTCATTTTGCAAAATTGACAGTGAATATATTATTATTATTGTTATGCGTATGGTTAAATTGGATATTTGAGTACATGTAATTAATTTCTAACTTCCAATTAGAGTAGAGTAGGTAGGTTCACAGGAATAAAACATGCTAGTTTTAGTTTTAAATAAGTATGCTCTCCTCCGCGATTCATGCGATCTCGAGGATTAGAAGGTAGGATGGATCATAAAATAGGATGTTTCTAACATGATGTTTTAATTTTTGAGATCTCCATTTGCTAACAAATTTCTTTTCTTTAACTTCATTAGAATTAGAATTGTTGTAATTTTTTATTTTATTTTTTATTATTTAGTAATAATAAAATAAAATAAATTTAATATATATATATATATATATATATATATATATATA
>CBVK0100286825.1:0-22056 GCA_900067695.1 Picea abies
TGGTGTATTGGTGTAACTCTTATACTATTGTTCATTTCTCATTGGATATAGTTGAATGGTTTAAGTATAAGTTGAAAAAGGTTTTAAATTGTACTTGATACTGATTCACCCCCCTCTCAGTATCAACAATACTTAGTTGGCGTAGCATTACTTCATGTGCAATAGACTCAAATACCGCTTTAGAGAACAGGTAACAAAGGCTACATGAATTTTCCACAAGAAGGTGCACCAGAATAGACCACACAGTAATATGTGTAGGCATGGTGAAAGGGAACCACCTAGTTTCCATGGAGTAAATAATCTAGAAGTATTCTTGGCATAGTATGAGGACGAAGTGTTAGAAAATAAAAGACTCTTAGAACTCGATATAGAGCTCAAGGGAACACATGTAAGATGGTGGGGTGAAAACAAGGAAACAATCAAGGATTGATACCAATGTAAGTGTTTACTAGGCATAAGGTTCAGCGCAAAACAAAAAAGAAACAAGAAGAAGAAGTATGATGGACAGGGGGCACCAGTGGAATACTTGGAGAAGTGTAGAGCGTTGTGGAAGATGACACCCTAAGAGGAATGGCCTCATCATTTTGTACACAACTTAGAAGGCATACCATCCAACTGGTATACAGACCAGGAGCTGCATAGAGGATCTTCGAATTGGATAGTACTGCAACAGAATTTTATAGTCACTTTCTCATTCGAGCATGAGAACCCCAACATAGATGCATCACTTAAGTAGATAAGAGGGGTGATATTAATCATAGAACCATAAGTCAAACAGATAACAGAAGAACAACAGCGGAACAGACAGACAATGAAATAATTGTTGTCATGATATCATGTGCAGGAAGAAGCACCAGATGAAGACAACCCACGCGCTATTCAGATCGAGGAAGAAAAAGGTGAAATAAAATTGGAAGGTACACTGCTATAATAAGAATTAATTTATGCGTTGATCAAGGTGAAGAAATTAAACATTGGGATAGCTGAGAATCCTAAAATATCCATCATTGGAGACTATTGGGATGAGAAAACAGTAGAAATCATAACAGAGTTACTGCATGAGTACAGCGGCCTGTTTCCCACAACATTTACATAAATGAAGGGTATAGTAGGAGAGCTAGGATAAATGAAGATACCACTTAGAGTTGAAGAAAGACCGAATAGACATTGACCATGCAGACTAAACCTGATATATAACTAGAAATTTAAAGATGACATCGATAGAATGATTGAAGCTGGAATCATAGAAACTGTGGAGGAACCAGAATGGATACTCCTGATGGTATTTCAGGAGAAAAAACAAGGTAGGATAAGAATATGTGTTGACTTGAGGAAGTTGAATGATACATGCCTACATGACCCATTCCCTACACCTTTCATGGATGAAGTGTTGGAGAACATAGGAGGACACGAAGTTTACTCATTCATCGATGGATGCTTAGGCTACCACTAGATCAAGATAGCACATGAAGACAGATACAAGACCACATTTGTTGCAGAATGGGGATCCTACCAGTACACAGTCATGTCATTTGCACTGAAGAATGCACCAGCAATATTTTCCAGAGTATCCATCGTTGCATTCAAAGAGTTTATCCATGAGTTTCTAGAGGTAGACTTGGACGACTGGACAGTCTATTTTCTATTGAAATACCATGTAGAGGTCTTGCCGCTGATGTTAGAAAGATGCAAGCAGTGCTAGATATCATTAAACATCAAGAAAGGTATCTTTGGAACACCGTTTGGGATACTATTGGGCCATATAGTATGGAAACAAGGCTTATTATTAGATCCTGCAAATATTGTAGTAATTGTTAAGTTTCCACCACCAAAGACAGTCCATCAACTAAGAGTGACAATGGGACACACAAGATACTACATAAAATTTATCAAAGGGTACGCATAGATTACCATGCCAATGGAGAAACTATTAAGAAAAGATACAAAGTTTCAATGGAATGAAGATTGTCAACACGATCTGGAAACCCTAAAATAAAAGATAGTTATTGTGCCAATATTGGTATTCCTAGACTGGGAGAAGGCATTCCATGTACACGTAGATGCATCAACAATAGCACTTCGAGCTATCTTAGCACAGCCAAGAGTGGGATATTTGGATCACCCTATAGCATTTGCTAGTAGAAAACTATCAGAATCATAGAAGAACCATAACACTACAGAGAGGGAAGGCCTAGCTATGCTATACACATTGCAGAAATTCAGACATTACTTAATGGGAAAACACTTTAAGATGTTCACAGATCACTCAGCCCTTAAATACCTGGTCAACAAGCGTGTGTTGGGGAGGAGAATATGTCGATGGTTACTATTGTTTCAAAATTTTGATTTTGAAGTAATAGTCAATCCAGGAAAGTTGAATGCAGGACCTGACCACCTATCAAGGGTCATGAATGAAGAAGAAACTAAAAATTTAGAAGACAACTCTCTGGACACACAGTTATTTTCAGTCCATATTGTCGATGAATACTTTGCATATATCATTCAATACTTCAGTACAGGTAGTACGCCACAAGAATATAACACTGCACAGAAGAAATACCTAGTAGTTTGGGCTATAGACTATTAGTTGATCGTAAGACACTTATACAAAATGGGAGTAGATAGAATCTTGTGAAGATATGTGCTAGAACATGAAAGACCAAGGGTTTTAGCAGAATCTCACGAGGAAATATCAAGAGGACATTACGTAGGAAAAGCTACCATGCAGAAGGTATTGTGCGTAGGACTATGGTGGTCAACCATTCATAGAGACTCAAAAGTGTACTTCCAAAGATGCAATTTATGTCAGAGGGTTGGTAACCCCAATAGAAGGGATGAAATGACATTATGACCACAGGTAACATTGCAGGTATTCGATAAATGGGAAATAGACTTTGTGGGACCAATCAACCCACCAGCAAAAAGAACAGGAGAAAGGTACATTATCACCGTGAAAGAATACTTGACAAGATGGGTGAAAGCAGCACCAATGAAGGATTGCAGTGTCGAAACAACATCACACTTTCTATTTGAACAAGTAATCACTAGATTTGGTTGCCTAATAATTTTGAAGAGTGACCAAGGCACTCACTTCATTAATAGCACTATTAAGGATATGACTGAAGAGTTTGAAGTTCACCATCAAAATAGCACACCATATCATCCGCAAGAAAATGGAACAGTAGAATCATTTAACAAAATCCTCGAGAATGCACTGGCAAAGATCTGTAATATCAACAGAGATGATTGGGACCTCAAAATACCATCAGTATTGTGGGAATACAGGACCACATGCAATAAGTTGACAGGGCACATGCAATTCAAGATGGTATATGGACAAGAAGCAGTGGTGCCATTAGAATTTCTAGTACCTATTATTCACGTAGATGTAATTACACACATGATAGAATGAGGCACAGTACAGGATAGGTTGAATCAGTTGTTGGTCATGGAGGAAGATCGGATCCTAGAAGGTTTCCACCAACAAGTTCAAAAGGCAAGGGACAAAGCTTGGCATGACAGACAAAACAAGAAGAAAACTTTCAAAAAAGGAGACTTAGTGTTGATGTATGACAGCAAATCCATTCAGCACCCAAGAAAACTCAGAATGCACTGGTTAGGACTGTACAAAGTAAAAACTGTGTCAGATGGGGGAGTTGTACATTTGAAAGACTTAGGAGGCACAGACCTTAGAGGGATGATCAATGGGAGCTGACTGAAGCTGTACAAGGACAGTCAACCACCCACAACATGAAAGTCACCATGCAGCTGGAAAAAACAAACATGATACCAAACGGTACCAACAGAGGTATAGTGCGCCAAAATGAGAAAGAACACGCACACTAGGAATACAAACCCGGCGAGGACAATACCAACGATCCATTTAAAATGGAAAAAATTGAGAAAGGTAAATATGGAAAAAGAAGTACTAAATGACAAAGCCAGGTGGACTTGAATGTCGGAAATGACCGATTGGATGTTGCATTAATTGCACCAACTGGAGACGACAAGGGAGAGTAATGACAAGTATGAAGGAACCGAAGGTTCATAATATTCGTAATAAAGGTAGCGTCTTCGACAAGCTTCATACGATGCCCATACAAAGCAAGGATGCAAGAGCCAAAAGCCTATTGTGAAATTAGAAGAGACAGAGAGTGATAGAGCATACGAAGCACAGAGCAAAGTTCATAGAAGTTTCAAGCTACTAAGCTCGGCAAACGACCAAATTTTTCACCATGGCACCACCAAAACAAGACGTACAAAGCTAGACTACCATAACATCTAGAGTTAGGACCAGAGCACAAGTACAATCACAGGAAAGAGAATAGTATCTGCTAGAGGTCATCAATATAGATGAAATCCCATCACCAAATACCACACCAATTAACCCCACACTTGTGGTAGAAGAAACCCAACACACAACACTTGAGGGCATGAATGTGGATATGTTGGCAAAGGAACAGGGTCAACAGAACCAGGGCACAGAAATCCAAGTACAACCAGAGAACCCTAAAGAAGCTCTGAGAGTCAATGGGATGGCTCCAAAGCAAGAAGAAGCGATCAAACCAGATGAGTCATAGACAACTATGTCGGACCATCCACAAGAGGGAGAAGTGGAAGATGTCATGGGATGGCCAAAAAAATATTCTGAAGAACGAAAAATGGAGGATGGAACATTGAGTCGCCACCACAGAAAAAGGACAAGAAGCAGGTACCTAGGTCACCATGCAAGAAATCCATCGCAGCCATTTTTTTTCTCATATACTAGAAGGGGTACGGGTGAAATCAGACTTGCTAGGTTATGTCAAGAAGATAAAATATTCGGACCATGATGTAACGGACATGGAAATTTTCTCGGAGTTCGTGAAGAAAGTCTACCTACAGACATTGGGCATAGATCTATTTGGGGAACCAATTCATCCACCTCTCCAGTGCACAGTAGGGTAAGCAAAAACATGCATTTTAGGTCTATTGGAACTACCACACTTTGGCAGAGGATAGTATGCCAACAATTGCATCAAACAGTTGATGACAGTAACATATGGCTAGACAAGTGTGTCTCAATAGACGTAGAGCTCATTGTGAACATTACAGGGCTACCATCACGGGGCATGGACCCTGCATAGTTTCTCGACGACAAAACAAAGGAGAAATCACTCCTAGAGGAGATAAAAAAGAAATACGACACTGACAGGGAGACACGTGGAATCATCATCAAACGGATCAGCGACGTCATGAAAAAAATGGCCGCAAAAATCATGGCCTACAAACTGCTCATAAAATGTCACAAGGAGGGAGTCTTGGTTTGGGTTGTCGCAGTTGCAGCACAGTGTGTCGATGGCACCACAGTCAGTTGGGCCCCTTATATTTTGAATCTATTTCTGGATGACTGCAAGGATGCGCAAGATCTAGAAACAGAATTTCACTATCCATGGTTGCTCATGTTGATAGCCATTATGGGATGGAAGGAACCAGAATATGCATTTTTTTCCACCATACCCAAGCCAAATCATGGAGCGAGATATTTATCGCTTGGCGCCACGTCAGATGCCAGGAACAGAAAGATGAGCGCATCTATATTCTAAGGATATCTTTGCAACCTACAAGAGACAATCGCAAACCTATGGAGAATAACACCGCAATTTGTTTCACACTATCGAGACATAGCTAACTTCAAGGGGACTCGACATGCCATGTGGATCTAGGCACAGAAGGACCCCAACAATCAGTGGCTACAACTGCGCTATTGCATCATAGAGGGAGACATATAAATGGCTATCAAGGATTGGAAAGATGATTGGAGGATTCCAGACCTCACTCCAAACATACCTGCAATGAAAGAGGATGTAAGGAAAGAACATACAAATGTCGAAGGGGTAGGGCAAGGAGAAACACAGCCCCAGGAAGTCCCAATGCCCAAGAAACCAAGGACGGGACAGGCCAAGCCAAAGTAGATGAAAGGGAGGACATCTAAGAAAAGAACTCAGATGGGGCAGAAGAATAACACACAGTCGCCCAAAGTACAGTAGAAACAGGCCGAAGCAATGTAGGGGACTACACCAAGTCCCAATCCACAAGAACTAAGCATGACTAAGTGACCAACTACTCAAATGGGGGGTGCACACAAGAATATGAAGGCGCATAAAACACCTCCATAATACAAAATCATGGAGGATGATGGAGAAATGATAGCCCAAATGGTCCAGGATCAGACATCCGAGGATTTTAAGAATATTGTGTTCCACAGGGATAAAATTCAAGAGTTGGTAGACATGTGATAGTTCCTCAAGTAGATTGAGGAAGTGTAGGCAAATCGTAGTAGCATAGGAACAGGGTCGTCAACATCATAGAAAGGAGGAGAACTGGAAACAAGTGAGCGAGATACAATCCACACAATACCGCAGCCGAGTGCAATATTTCACGTTACACCCAGCATGGTGTGCATGGACAAGATCCTGGAGAATACACCCCTAAAGGACTTATCTCAACTCCAATTAGTATTTTTGCAGATACCAACCAAGGCCCTATATAAACTACAAGTTAGTTTTACCCAAGAAGTACAGTCTCATGCACGCACAAACACGGTTGAATTAAAGAAGGCATAGGATAAACGGGACCAGATGGAATTGATAGATGAGCATGCCAAGCTCGATACGAAAGAGGAAAGGGAACGCATGAACGGATTGGAACAAAAAGTGGTCGAAACCTATGAGAATATTCCAAAGACCACATGGAGAGCTGAGCTCACAGCAACCTGAGAATATTGATCAAATTGTACAGGCAATCGATCAATATCGACAGGAGATCGAAAATCTTTGTGAGCATATCACACCTACCACTTCATCGGAGGTAAGGCATCAAAGGAAGCAGGAGGAAACATAGCAGATACACGACATAGAATGATAGGTCCATGTAGCGGTCAAGCTGGTCGACAAAGCAGCACAACTCTGGACAATGCTAGAAGAGGATCAGCAAGTCTAGTAGTGGGACAAGGAAGAAGAAAGGATCAACACATCTATCCAATACCTCAAGCAGAGGTAGAAGATAATGTCCATAATGGAGCATGTCAAAGGGGTGCAGGATATGAAGAGACTACATGCAGAACTCAACACTACCTAGACACAAAAAACATAGCACCAAGATCAAATGGAACCGCTCTAGGAGCGAGTGGTAGAGGTCATTGCACGAGAAAAGGAATCCAAGACATATATGGCACAGACCCAGGCGGAGTGTCCAGGGTTGATCAATGACGATATTCTGGCACAGACAGTAGACGCACTTAAGGAGAAGATTATGCAAGCTCAAATGCAAGAAGCAAAGCTCAGGGAGAAGTTTCAGGCGATAACTAGGGAGATCAATGAAGCTCACAAAGGTTAGGTGGCTCAGGACAAGCCACATGTTAGTTTTGGGGGCCTGTTAGAAGCAGGCCAAAGTGGAAAGAAAGGTTATTTTTGGAAAGAAGGCATGCACTAGGAAAGCGACAGTTGGAAGGAAGAGTAGCACACACGCATGCATGGAAGACCTAACAATGTTAGGGTTAGGGTTTTTTCAATACATTTTAATGGTTGACGAGCCAAAAACATATAAATATAGATACCTAGGTCTCAAAGAGTTGGCTAGTAGGGATGTAGAGACCAAAGTCGGACGGGATATAGAGAGTCTAGAGAAGGAGTCATATTTTGATATCCAGTTGAAATATTTTGCGATACAACCTAATTTTGTAATTTGTTGAGGTAGTGAGGAGTAAAGAGGGTATATATTGGGGGTTAGATTGCAAGTTGAGGATTTTGGTGCGATCTAGTCCACCTCATAATAGATATCAACCCATCTGGAAGGAGTTCTGAAGCGTGTGGCACTGTAGTTTTGGAACTACTATAATAAAATAGCTAAGAGCCAGATCTTTGTGGACGTAGCCCAAGGGTGCGTGAACCACAGTAAAACCTCTGTTATGTGGTTGAATGGATTTGTTTCTTTATTGTCTTCAATAGTTGTTGATTTACTAAATGAATTAGATGATTATATTTCATGCATAATCGTGAATGACATTTTATTGCACTAATAAGTGAATTACAACCATCAGGACATATTTCCCAGATCCCCACTCAATCCAGGGTTGAAAACACATGAGTATTGCAGCCACCCATTAAGACTATCTTGGGTGAGACTGGGCAGTGCACTCTGTGCATTGTGTTTCCTTCTAGTTTACCAGGAGGGCCGATAGTTTTAGAGGCTTTGTTGGAACCCCAAACAAATATCAACCCTGGGCCACTCAAGATAAATATATAAACTCAGATAAGATAAGTAACCAACAAGATAGGTATATCATATCATTATATACTTCCATTAATATATTACTATATAACAAAGGTGTAATGATGATGGAGTCAGACAACTAAACTTCCCTACATTCATGGGGAAGGGGGGAAACACTGAGAGGAGAAGGAGAAATGGAAGGGCAAGGGATTAAAGGAAAGAATGAGCAGGCCTTGGACCCAATTATGATGGACAAAGAACAGATCAAGCGGATCATGGCAACAAATAGAAAGACGCGCAGTGGAGTACCCTACCAATATAAGTTAAACACCAAGAAGATATTTGTAGTCATGAGGGAAGGCTTGGAAAGTGATGAGGAGGAGGTAGAGGATATCCAGGATGTGGAGCATATTGAGGAAATATTGTGCACAACATATGAGAGGAAGACGAGAGGTCCAAGAGTGGAAATAGAAGGCAACACTCCTATCCATATCAGTGTCAGTGTGGAACCCATAAACCCATGCGCAACTAATATACTAAGAAGAACACTACCATTTAGACAACCGAATTTTGGGAGAAGAAAGACAGCAGGAAGTATATCTACACAAGGAACAACAACTAGGGGAGCCAATCCAGAAATCATTAGTCAAGTATCTACACCACGCAGAGGTAGTAGTTTAGCATTCAATATGGCAGGACATGATCCCACCATCAGGTTACCAGAATTCAAAGGAGAAGCATCGGAGGACCCGGAGAAGCACTTTTTTATCTGTGAAAAGATCTGGGAAGAGAAACAGATCACAGATGAGGACACTAAACTTGCATAGATAGATATCACGCTAACAGATTGTGCACTGGATTGGTACATGAGTTTAGCTGCAAATAGTCCCCTAGGGACAACCAGAATGATTGGAGATATCAAGAAGTTGTTGATAAATGAGTTCCAGAAGCCTAGTTCATAGGATCAATACATGAATGAGATGATAGAGATTAGACATAAACCAGGAGAATCTATATGGGAGATTGACCAGAGATTCAAACGATTGAAGGGGAAGATAAAATACATCATGACATATATGTAGCATAGGCATATGTTTTTCAATTCACTGCTACCACACTTGAAGTATCTATTGTGACAACAAAAGTTTCATACATAGGTAGAGGCTTTACAAGAATCCCTACAAATGGAAGAAAACCAATATCAGAAGACAGATCTAGCCATAGAGGAGCTGAGGGAGGATCTGAAGAACTTAACATTCTAGATAAACCAGAACAAAATTAAGGACAAAAGAGAAGTCATTTGGTGTACCACATGTAGGACAAAAGGACACCATAAGAATGAATTTCCAACATTCGCACAGTGCATGGTAGCCGGAATGCCAAACCCATTAAGTACAGGAGGACTCTGGTGTGAGATCTGTAAGAAACTGGGTCATGATCCATACCACTGCCCAATGATGCAAAACTATCAGACAGTACCGAAGAGCTCGTATTGCAACTTTTGCAAGTCAGTAGGCCATGATGACAAAGATTGCAGTACAATGGACCTTATGAGGGAAAGAAAATAAAATGCATACAGGGTGTAGGAAGAAATGATGATCGTGAAAGTCACAACTCAGTTTAACCAAGTACCAACCCCGTACAACATTGTGCAGTAGAAGTATAACATTATGCAACAACAATATGACATTGTCCAGCCACACTATAATACCGCGCAGTATAACAAAGCACCTCAGTATAAAGCGTTGCGAGGGGATAGAGTTGGCTACTGAGGTGGAGGAAGAGAAAGAACAGGATTTGGAAGAGGTAGAGGACCAGTGGTATGTCAAAATTTTCAACAACCAATAAACTATGCAATAGAATGTCCACTTCCACCAGTGACCTGTATGTATTGTAGCGCATCAGATCATGAAACAAAGGAATGTACAACACTATTAGGGAAGATCTAGGAAAAGAGGAATCAGAAAAATCATAATGTTCAATGGATTTTAGCAGAAGTGAGGGATGAAGGAAGAAACATCAACATAGTTACACAAGGGGGAGCTAAAATAGGAAACAATGAAGCAAGACAAGAGCCAGTACACCACCAATGGGTGAAGAATAATCTTGAACCAAGGAAGAAGTTTGATGTGCAGAACGAGAAGGAGATATTCAAGCAAGCCAGAAAATAATTATTGAATCCAAACATTGCATCAACATCAACTGCACAGCATAATAAGGAAGTACCAGAGTACAATATGCCTCCATCACTTAACCACATCAAATAAACAAAGCAACTGGGACAAGTAAGTACGATTAAAGGTTTTTTGCAATATTATGTTAGACTACCAAATTATCCATCCTCTGTTAAAGTATTACAAAATATGCTAGAAATATGTAGCATAGAAGAAAAAGAAAATATGTCAATCACCTACATACAAGGAGGAGAAAAAGTAGGGAATTCAGGTTGAACGCCAATATTGGAGATTTCAACATGGGAGATATTATGATGGATTTAGGATCCGAAGTCAATGTATTACCCAATAAGACATGGAAATGTATGGGAGAACCCACATTAGGATATTCACCTGTCTAGTTGAAGCTAGAAAATCAACACGGAGTTCTACCAATTGGAAGACTAAAAGGAGTAACAGTAGATTTGGGTGGAGTACGGACTAAAGTCGACTTCAAAGCAATCAATATAGTGGATGGCACAACACCTTATCTGGAATTTCTTGGCTTGGATTGGGAATTTGATAACTATCCCATAATCAACCTAAAGACATGGAAGATGACCATCGAGTCAGGAGAATACAGAGTCATTGCGCCATTGGACCCATCAGAAGGGGAAAAGTTCGTAGAGCCTACTTGCTAGGATGTGGAGGAAATTAACCAGTTGTAGAGAACAACTATGTGAGATGAAGATTAATTGAACCCAGCTATAGATAGGATACTCAGTTGGTGAAGCATCACCTCATGTGTGTTAGACTCAGATACAGGCTTAAAAAATTGGCAGCAAAGGTTTCATGAAATCTCCACAAGAAGATGCGCAAGAATAGACTGCATAGTAAGATGGGTAGGTATGGAGATAAGGGAACCTCCCATATTCCATGGGATGAATGACTTAGAAGTATTCCTAACACAATACAAAGATGAAGTGGTATAAAATTAGAGGATCTTAGTCATGGATATAGCACTAAAGGTAACACCTACAAGATGGTGGGGTGCACACAAAGAAACAATTAAAGACTGATACCAATGTAAGCGGTTACTACGCATTAGGTTTGGTGCGGAACAAGGAAGCAACCAGCTACAAAAATATGATGGATAGAGGGCACTAGCAGAACAACTTGGAGAAGTGCATAATGATATGGAAAATGACACCACCAGAGGAATGGCCTCACAATTTTGTTCACACATTAGAAGGAATCCCAGCAAACTGGTATACAGACCAGCAACTGCGCATAGGAACTACGAGCTGGACAGTATTACAAAAAAACTTTACAGTCACTTTCTCATTTGAGCATGAGAACCCCAACATAGACGTAGAATTTAAACAAATCAGACGGGTGATATTCATTAAATAACCAGAAGTTGAACTCATGACAGAAGAACAACAACAAAAAAGACAGATATTAAAAGAACTATTGTCATGCTACCACATGTAGGAAGAAGCACCAGATGAATATGACCCACGTGATATTTAGATTGAGGAAGGTGAAGGAAAAAGACAAGTGGAAGGTCCACCTCTAGAATCAGAAGTAATTGTTGCATCGATCAAGGTGAAGAGAGTCAAAATTGGGACAGTTGAGAACCCCAAAATGGCCAGCATTGGAGACTACTAGTATGACCAAACAGTGGAAAGCATAACAGAGTTACTGTGCGACTATAATGACATGTTCCCAACAAAGTTCATAGAAATGAAAGGCATAGTAGGAGAGCCAGGATAAATGAAGATATCGCTCAGAGTTGAGGCAAGACTGATCAGACAATGACCCTACAAAATAAACCCAATATATAAGAAAAAATTCAAATCCGAGATCGATAGAATGTTAGAGGCTGGAATCATAGAACCTATAGAGGAATAAGAATGGATGAGCCCCATGGTAGTTTAGGAGAAGAAACAAGGGGGGATAATAATATGTGTCGAATTGAGGAAGTTGAGTGATGTGTTCCTACATGACTCGTTCCCTACTCCTTTCACAGATGAAGTGTTAGTGAATGTAGGAGGACAGGTCACAGGAAGCTTATTCATTCACCGACGGATTCTCAAGATACCATCATATCAACATAGCACCGGAAGAAAGATACAAGACCAATTTTTCCACATAATGGGGATCCTACCAGTATACAGTCATGCCATTTGGACTGAAGAATGCACCAGCAATATTTTCCAGAGTAGTTAAAGTGGCATTCAAGGAATTCATCCACCAGTTTCTAGAGGTATATTTAGACGACTGGACATTCTATAGTCTATTGAAATACCATGTAGGAATGTTTATATTGATGTTATAAATATGCAGGGAGTGTTAGATATCGTTAAATATCAATAAGTGCATCTTCGGAACACATTTTGGGATACTATTGGGCCATATAGTATGCAAGCAAGGCTTGCTAGTAGATCCTACCAAGATTGCAATAATTGTTAACTTACCACCACCAAGAATAGTTCTCCAATTGAGAGCGACATTGGGACACACAAGATACTACATGAAGTTTATAAAGGGGTATGCATATATTATTGTGCCAATGGAGAAATTTATAAGAAAAGACAACAAGTTTCAGTGAAATGAGGACTGTCAACGCGGATTGGACACCCTCAAAGAAAAGATGGTAACCGCACCAATATTGGTATTCTTGGATTGGGAAAAGACATTCCACGTACATGTAGATGCATCATCTATAGAACTTGGAGCTATTTTGGCACAGACATGAGTAGGATAATTGGACCATCCTATAGCATTTTCTAGCAGAAAACTGTCAAAATCGAAGCAAAATTATAATACCATAGAAACGGAAGGCTTAGAGATGGTCTATGCGCTTCAGAAATTCAAGCATTATTTATTGGGGAAACATTTCACGATTTTCATAGACCATTCAACACTCAAATACCTCATCAAAAATCCAGTGTTGTGGGGGAGAATTTGTAGATGGTTATTATTGTTCCAGGAATTTGACTTTGAAGTGATAGTCAAACCAGGAAAGTTAAACGCAAGACCTGATCACCTGTCGAGGATCAAAAATGGGGAGGAACCTATGAATCTAGAGGACAAATTTCTCGACACGTAGCTATTTTGAGTCCAGATAGTCGATGAATACTTCATAGATAGCATCCAGTACTTGAGCATAGGGACTAGGCCATAGGAATTCAACACTATGCAGAAAAAAAACCTAGTAGTCAGGGATGCAAACTATCAATTGATTGCAGGACACTTCTACAGAGTGGGTACATATAGCATATTGAGAATATGTGTGCTAGATCATGAAAGAACAAGGATCTTATAAGAATCCCATGAGGGAATATCAGGAGGACATTATGCAAGAAAATATACCATGCAGAAGGTATTGCACGCAGGACTATGGTGGTCGATCATTCACAAAGACGCAAAGGACTACTGCTAGAAATGTGATGTATGTCAAAGGGTTGGTAAACCGAATAGAAGGGATGAGATACCCCTGAGACCATAAGTAACCTTGTAGGTATTCAACAAATGGGCCATAGATTTTGTGGGACCAATTAACCCGCCAACAAAAAGGACAATAGATAGGTGCATTATCACTGCAAAAGAATACCTGGCAAGATGGGAAGAAGTAGCACCAGTAAAATATTGCAGTGCAGAGATAGCAACACACTTCTTGTTACAGCATGTGATAACTAGATTTGGATTCCCAAGGATTTTGGTGAGTGACCAAGGAACTCACTTCATTAACAACACTATTATGGCTATGATTGAGGAGTGTGAAGCTTATCATCAAAAGAGTACACCATATCATCCTCAAGCAAATGGAACAGTGGAAGCCTTTAACAAAATCCTTGAGAATGCACTGAAAAATATCTGCAACATTAATAGGGACGATTGGGACTTGAAGATACCAGCATTATTGTGGGAGTACAGGACCACATGAAAAATGTTAACAAGACAGACACCATTCAGATTGGTGTATGGACAAGAAGCAGTGGTGCCATTAGAATTTTTGGCACCTAGTATGCATGTAGAAGCAATTACAAACATGATAGAGTGAGGTGCACTACAGGAAAGTCTAAATCAGCTGATGATCATGGAGGAAGATAGGATTCTAGCAGGGTTTCACCAAGAAGTACATAAATCAAGGGACAAATCTTGGCATGACAGACATATCAAAAGGAAAATTTTCAAGGAAGTAGAATTAGTCTTGGTGTATGACAGTAAATCTCTTCGGCACCCAGGAAAACTCAAAATGCATTAGTTAGGACCATATGAAGTAAAGATTTACACATATGGGGGAGCTGTACAGTTGAAGGATTTAGGAGGAACATAACTCAGAGGGATGATCAATGGGAGTCGAATGAAGCTGTATAGGGACAATCGAACTCCCAGCATTTAAAAAACAAATAGAGGGGTTATCACGCAGTAAATCAAAATATATCAACAAAGGCATAGCACGTAGAAAAGAGAATGAGCACGCGCATTTGAAAATGCTAGCATGATAGAGAAAGGACAAATCATCACTAAAAGGTGGAAACAATAGAAATGGAGGGTACAGAAAATAAGCACCAACAGACGACGACTATCAAAATTAAATGACAAGAATAATGGACGGAACGTCGCATTAATCGCACCAACTGGCGACGTCAAGGGAAATCAATGGAAAATGATTTCTATATGAAGGAATCACACTATGATTGAAAGGGTTATTGTAAAATTGATAAAATCAAAGAGCGATAGAGTATACAGAGAAGAGCGCAAGGTTACAAAGGTTATAGAGCCCACGAAGCTCAGCGATCAACATATTTACCAACATGGCACCACCCAAACTGGGAGAGTCAATTCAGACTTGCAGACGACCTCGAAGTAATGCCAGAACACCACTGTATCCATAGAGAAGAGAACAACGACCACCTCAGCCTCCAAAAGTCATCAACGTGGATGAAATCTCATCGCCCGATATGACACCAGGAAGCCCCACACTGTGGTGGAGGAAACCCAGCAGACGGCACCAGTGGGTAAGGACATTGATGTTCCGAAAGGGGGACAGGGTCAAAATTCTGAGGATGCACATAATCATTCGCACCCCAAAAACCGTGAAGAAGCCCTGAGAGTCAATGGGATAGTCCCAAACTAGGTAGAATCTCCATACCAAAGAAGTCACACACAACCACACTGGAACAGCTGCAGGACAACACAGTGGAATATTTCACCGGTCGAGTAGATGAGTATGCAGAAGAGAAAACAATGGAGGCTCGAACATCTAGTCATCCACCTTAGTGGAAGGGAAAACAGCAAGTACCAATATCACTGTGCAAGTAGGCCGCCACAACCATAGTCTTGCTGTGCATTCTGGATGGCATGTGTATTGCAGGCAACATGTTAGGCCACATGGAGAAATTGCGGTACTCAGACCATAATGTGACTGACACGGACAAGTTCCTAGAGTTTTCCAAGAAATTTTACCTGGAAATTATGGGCATAGGACCCTTTGGCGAACCAATTAACCAACCAAGCCAGTGGGCAACAGGACTGGCGAAAAATGTGATTCTAGGCCTATTGGACATCCCGCACTTTGGGAGGGGCTGAGACAAAAACAACTGCGTCAAGTAGATGATGGAAGTCACCCATGGAGGATACCTGTGGCTAGAACAAATCATCTCAATAGACATGTATCTCATTGCATACATCATAGGGCTTCCAACACGGTGGGACACACACAGTTCCTCGATGAAAAGACAAAGGAGAAGACACTGGCTAAGGAAATGAAGAAGAAGTGTGGTATAGAAAGGGAGTCACATGGAATCATAATTAATCACATTAGTGATGCAACCACAAGGATGGCCACAAAAATCATGGCATGCAAGTTACTCGGGAAATGTCACAAGGAGAAAGTTCCTTCAAGGGTCGTCACAGCTGCAGCAGAGTGTGTGAAGGGCACCACACTCGGCTGGGCCCCGTATTTGTTGAATCTGTTCTTGGAAGAATACAAGGATGTACAGGACCTGGGGATAGAATTTCACTATTCATGGCTACTCATCTTGATCACCTTGGTTGGATAGGAGGAGCCTAAGTATTCATTATTTTCTACAAAATCTAATCCTTGCGACGTAGCATGATACTTATCATTGGGGTGCACTCCAGACCCCAAGAACAAAAAGGTGAATGCATCCATATTCGAAGGATATTATAATGACCTGCAGGAAAGCATCGCCAACACTTGGAGAATTACACCAGAAGTGGTTGCACAATATCAAGGCATATCCAACTTCAAAGAGACCAAGCATATAATGTGGATCCAAGCACAGAAGGATCCCCACAACCTATGGCAACAACTGCGGTATTGCATCCAGGAAGAGGACATAGAAATGGCCATCATGGATTAGAACGATGACTGGAGAATTATAGTCCTGAATCAAGAGATGATCGCAGACAAGGAGGTGGGGGTAGGGTAGGAACAGACACCTATAGAAGACAAAATGGTGCCCAAGAAGACAAAGACAGATCAGAACTAGGTGCAATAGAAGAAAGGGCGTGTGTCCAAGAGAGGCATTCAGGTGGGAAAGAAGAACAAAACGCAGGCACCACACCAACAGGAACAATAGACTTAGATAGCATAGGGAACCACATCAAGTGCTACTCAGCAGGAGCAAGGCCAGACCAAGAGGCTAGTCATACAAACGAGGGGTGTGTGCAAGAAAGCGAAGTTGCAAAGAACTCCACCAGAGTACACAATCATGAAGGACGATGTGGACCTCGTAGCCTAGATGGTCCAGGATCGAACAGTGGAGGACTTTGAAAAATCTCAGTGCTAAAGGGATACCTTGCAGGATGATCTGGAAGACATGAGGCAGCTCCTCAATCAAATTATAGAAACACAGAGGGTCGACCGAGGAACAAAATCAGTCCCAGCAGCATCACAACCAAGAGCCAAGGATGGATCGAGTGAGCAGGATAGGATCCATATGATAGCATAGCCAAGCTCAACATTTCACATCACACCCAGCATGTTGCACATGGATGAAATTGTGGTTCAGAAACCCTTCAAGGATTTGGCCCAAATATAGTTGGAAATTACATGGATACCAACCAAGGCCTTGTATAAACTGCAAATCATCATCGCGAAGGAGGCATAGTCGTGCACACGCACAAACGCAATGGAATTGTAGAATACAAAGGATAGCTGAGATGAGTTGGAATCGGTACTCAAGAAAGTAAAGCTCAAGATGAAAGATGATAAGGACTGTGTGGATAGGTTGGAGTAGGGATTGGTGATATCCTATGAGAAAATTCCAAAGAGCGCATAGACAGCAGAGTGCACGGCGACACAGAATATTGATCAGATTGTGTAGACAATTGATCAATATAGGCAAGATATCGATCACCTCCAGGAACAACTCATACCCACCACTCCCCTAGAAGTGAAGGAGCATAGGAAGAAGGAAGTAGAAACATATATAGAGAAGATGGAGTCACAAGTTCACGTTGAATCTGACTTGTTTGAGAAGGCAGCACAACTATGGATGAAGCTAGAAGAGGATCAACAGGTCCAGTAGTGGGACTAGGAAGAGGGGAGGATAAGTGCAGCTATACAGGACCTCAAGCAAAGGAAGAAGACAATGTCAATCAGTGGGCGTGTCAAAGGAGTGCAGGATATGAAGAAGTTCCAGGCATATCTCATAGCAGCATAGACACAGAAGAAGGAGCACCAAGCTCAAATGGAACTTCTCCAAGAGAGGGCAGCAAAGTTCATTGCGCAGGAAGAAGATGCAAATAAGAACATGGCACAAACTCAGGTGGAATGTGTAGAGATGATCAGAGATGAGATTGTAGTGTAGGTATTGGACGCACTCAAGGAGAAGACCGCACATGCTCAAACACAAGTGACGGAACTCACAGAGAAGTTCCAGAGCCTCGTAGAGGAGATCGAAGAAGCGCACAAGGTTTACGTGGCTTAGCATGAGACACAAGTCAGTGTTTGGGGCATGTTGGATGCAGGCCTAGCCAGGAAGAAAGGCGATTTTTGGAGGAAAAGAATGCAAGAAGGAAAATACAGCTGGAAGGAAAAGAAGCACGTGTAAGAGAAGTAAGCAAAGTGCACATGAAAAGAAGACCTAACGACGCTAGGGTTAGGTTTTTTGTAATGCATTGTAATGGCTTGTGAGCTGAGGATATAAATAGGTAGTACTTAGGCGACAGAAAAGAGGCCAATAGAGGGGACAAACACGGAGAAAGACAGAAAGAGAGAGAGTTGTAAGAACTGTATGAGTCATTAAGTTGGTGAGCTAAGAAAGGAGTGAGTGACTCGATCTTCATGGTTATACCACAGGTTGAATATCCTGGTGCGATCTAGTCAGCCTCATAGGGATCAAGGATCCGTTGTAGAAGAGGGAGAACTAAGATTGTAACCACGTGCAGCGTGATATATTTCTAAACTATAATAAAATCTCGAGATCCAGATCTTTGTGGATGTAGCCCCGGAGGGGGTGAACCATGGTAAAATTGTGTTATGTGAATGAATAAATGCATCTTTATGTCTGATTAATTGATGAATGCTAGATCAATCAAGAAACCAAGTAGATCTTGTATTCCACATGCATGCATAGAATGAATGTTATAATTATATGTTGGATTGAATGAATAAATTCTACATAACACAACCTCAGATCTCGCTCACTTGGTGAGTCTGCATAGTACATTCTATGTACTACGTTTCCTTTTGGTTTACCAGAGGGGTCGATAGTTTTAAAGGGATTTTTTTGGGAAGATTACTAAAATCTGAACTAGGGTCAATCCATGATGGTAAATTGGAAGAAAAATACCCCATAAAGAATCCTCAAGACTAATAGAAGAGTAGATATTAAATCCAACAATCCGCAAGACCTGTAAATGACCTGACCTGTATCACATTCCTTGGTGTTGGCCATCCTCTAATGGCCTCTATCTTCTCTGGATCAATTTCTATCCATTTTGTTGAAATAATATGTCCCAAATAGTGAATCTTCTTTTGATAAAAGATAAATTTACTTAGTTTGGCATACAACTTATGCTCTCACAAAACCTCCAGTGCCATTCTTAAATGTTTCTCATGATTTTCTTTTGTCTTGGAGTAGATTAGAATATCATCCAAGAAAACAATTACAAACTTGTCTAGGTACTCCCTAAACACTCCATTCATTGGGCACATGGAAATAGATGGGGCATTTGATAACCCAAATGGAACTACTTTAAAATCATAATTCCCGTATTTTATTTTGAATGTTGTATTGCTAATGTCCTCTTCATTTATCCTCACTTAATGATAACCTGATCTTAATTCAATTTTGGAAAAGATTCTTCCATCTCTCAACTGATCAAAAGGATCATCAATCCTTGGAAAAGTTTTTCTTTTATTTATGGTGACCTTATTCAGTTGTCTGAAATAAATACATAGCCTTAAGGTTCCATCCTTCTTCTTTACAAAAATAAACGAGGCTTCCCAAGGTGACACACTTGGGCATATATGCCCCTTCTATAACAACTCTTCAAGCTACATCTGTAACTCTTTCAATTCTGGTGTGCCCATTCTATAAGGTGTCTTGGACACTAGGGAAACTCCTGGCGCCAAACCAATAGAGAAAACAATGTCTCTCTTTGGTGGAAATCCTGGGATTTCCCCAAAACAATCTTCAAAATATTTCAAGACTGGGCGGTCTTCAATACTTGCCACTTTATCTTTGGTTGCCTCTTCCATATGGGCTGCAAAAATTTGGCAACCCTTATTAAAACTCTTTTTCAGTTGCATGGCTGAAATTTCTCTAACAACTAAAGATCTTGGAATGCCATGAACCTTTCCTTGCATCCCTCCTTCATCAAGAGAAGTTATTGTCTTGTTGTAACAATATAGGATAGTATGGTGTTCTTCCAACCAATCCATCCCAATTATACAATCATATGAACCCAAATATATGATGTTCACATCTACCTTTGTGTTGAGCCCATTCATGTCTATTGGACAATCTTTAACCAACTCAAGTATATTTCTCTTAGTAGACCCTATGGATAACTGAAATAACCAAGATTTCTTATGCTTACTCCTTTGCAAGTGAAATATTTCAATAATGTTAGATTTTATGTAACTATTGTCCCTTGACCAGGTTTTGTGGAAATGATGGTCATGTTTGACCAATTTTGGGACTTCGATAGGCTAGTCGAAGACGGAGCGCCGGGCGAAGCAGAGATCGCGGGATCTCGCCCCCTTTTTGTGAACTTTTTGGGATTAGGATTTATGTAACGGGTATGGGATGTCGAACCATGGGTTTACCCATGTTTAGGCCCCAATTTCAATGTATAAAAAGATATCTAGGTGATGTAATAAAGTAGTAGTAGTGGATGTTTGTGGCTTAGTACGGAGCTAGAGGCTTTGTGCATACTATGTGTTAAGACTTGCAGAGCTAAGTGTAAGTGATTGTAAGAAGCTTATGTGTAGACTGTGTAACAAGGCTTTTTGTTGTGACCTAACTTAGGGAAGGAGGATCTGGCGAAGTGTGCACACATCTCTTGTCCTATGCGGAGTGGGTCTTGTGGCTCTATGCATTGAACAAAGATAATAAAGAGAAGAAGAGTTGGTGGATGTAGCCCCACACTAGGAGTGAACCATGTATATCGTGTGTTATGGTTGTTTTGTGTGATTGATGTGATTTATGTTTAGTGTTGTCATCTTTATGTATGGTAGATGCATCTAATATAGTAGCTTAGTGTTTAGTAATGTGAGTGAATGCTAGATCAGATCTATTTCTATATGCTAAGTGCTTGGGTGTGTTAGATCTTGTTGAATACTGCATTTTTCTGTAATTAGGGTTTTACCTGCGATGTGAATAAGGGTTAAATGCTAATGAATGTTAACTGATAAGTGCTCTATTAAGTATTGTGATCATAGATATGTATCCCATCTAGGTTGCAGACACATGAGTCCTGCAAACCCCCTACCTCTACCTTAGGTGAGACTTCATATGCTTCGCAAGTGTTGCCGAAAGGGCTGGTAGTTAGGGTTTTTTTGGTGCGCTGTTGTAGTGTTGAACCCTAGGTCTACCCCTGTGCCAAAAAATGGTTTTGTTGCCGAGACCTGAAACTGTTATTGCTAGGAACTGAAGAAAAGAAAAAGCTCTGTGCGTAGATCTGTTGATGTAGTGTGAAATACTCTTCTTTACTTGTGAAGCTCCATACTAAGAAAAGAAGTCTATTCTAAAGAAAAGAGGTAATATATTAAAGCTTTGTTCTTTGATAAAGGTAAGATAAGTGGAAATTTTTGTTTTGAAAGAATGGATCTAGGTATAATTGATAGATTTCATCCTAGTCTGAAAACTAGGCCACAGCTCGAAGAAAGACGATATGATATGAATAGATCTGATAGAAATAGTGAAAGATATGTTATTCTTATGCATAGAAAGAATTGTTGGACTAACAAGTGGATGCAGGATCCTAGAAATAATTTTTTGCAAGTACATCATTGTGATCCCAGTGCGCAGTACAAGAAAGATTGGGGATCATTTAAGAGAAAAAGAGGATTAACTCTTTGTTATAGTTGTAGAATACTAGGACATCTTGCTAAGGAATGCCCTGGTAGAGGTCCTATTTGCCTTTTGTGAGATCGGAAGAG
>CBVK0100286826.1:0-22056 GCA_900067695.1 Picea abies
GGTGGGTCAGATAAAGGGTTATCTGTAGGGATATGAAGCTTGGTGCAGATCATCGAAATGACAGATTCAAGCTGGGTAGTCATGTCTTTCTTGAGTTCCTCGATTGAGGCGACGATGGATGATTGCATGGTGGTATTGATGGTGGAAACATTGACACTGAGATATTTCACTTCTTGTTGGGTCTATGTGAAATTAGATTGCAAGGTATTGAAGCGAGCTTCCAATTCTTGGCTACAGGTATGGATCATGATGACGAGGGAACCGAAACGGGGCAGGTGGGGTCAAAATTTTTGCTGAAAAATGATATTTATGAATGTGATAAGGGAGAAGAGATAAATTCAATGGAATAGGTCTCAAATAATGGTGCAAAAATTTCTAGAATTTTACACCTATGAAGTTATACTCCAGTCTGAAGAATACTGTAGTGATGAAATGCCCAAATTCTTAACCAGGAAGAAATGTGAAGTGATTTGGCAACCCGAACACAGTTGCGCAGCAACAGATCTTTTTTGTTTTCATCCCCAAGGGTTAGGTATTCAAGGGTTCTACAGACAAGGGTTTTCCCTGTGCTATAACTCTCTATTATACATTCAGGGTCCAACAATAGTACCCGACCCAATATCATAGGGAATTAACTAAGGAGGCTAGACCATTCCCTTAGCCGTACTACCCAACTACCTAGGTACTAGAGATTATATTCCCGAGTGTTGTTCTCGGTGGCACTATAGCAGTCAGACGACCGATCGGTTTATCTAAATAAGGCTTCAGGAAATCTAGGTCGATCCATACACATGTGTTGTCTAATGTGCTACCACTCGAAGGGGTACTAATAGGGGTTACAAGGGTGGCCAACATATGTGCGCTTAAGTACCACTAGTATTTCCTGCATGTATAAATCTGTCAACCGTGGGTTTATGCGCATAATGACAGATCTTTGTGGCTTAAAGACGTCAGAATACGTCTCTAGCCTGAAAAAAAATTAACCCACAATTTCTGTCGAGGAAAGTGCTCTGATACCACTTGTAATATTCCAGATATAAAAAGTATGTAGAACAAAAATAAAATGATAGAAATGGAATATAAACAATAATATAGACAAAACAACACCACAATAACACTAAAATTATATCAAACTAACACCAGAAAGAGCACTTTGATTATGAGAGCAATGTTCATGGGCCTCTTCAAGGGGGCAACCTCCAGTCGAGAAAAGCTCTATTACAATAATATCCAAGCTAGGGTTCTCATACCATCGACTCCTATTTATACTAAACAATAATATCCAAGCTAGGGTTCTCATACCATCGACTCCTATTTATACTAAATATGTCTATCAAAAGAACCATCTAGAGGAAGATCCTTCTAGAAATGGAAGCTTTTATTAGGTCTTCTTACATTCAATTTATTCTACTTTATTGCAAGGCCTTATTAATATTAACCTTTATTACATCCTAATATATTGTTCTACCTATGTGAGGGTTAGGTCCCTAACATGATGTCATGACAATTCAAAGGATTATAGGCTTTCCCATGCACGACGAAGAACCCAAAAAAGAAATGACTACTAAATATGCTTCCTGGAATGAGGTATACAGTATGTATAGTACACCTTGGAGAACGCATGGGGTGGTCATTTATAAAATCATTTCTCGGTCGGTTCGGTTTTCTACCCAACTGCTCGCCTATAAAATCCTTTGCAATTGTTTAAAAGAGGAGTTCCCACTTAGGGTGGCTATCACAACTGAGTGGTTTCTTCCATGGACCCAAATGTCTTGGGCACGTTACATACTAAATGAATTCACTGATGGTTTCTTGGATTCCCAAAACCTTGGGAAGGAATTTCATAAAAGTCAAATTTTAATACTCCTCTCCATGGTCCTCTAGAGGCCCCCTCTAAGGTTTGAATGAGTTTTCAGGACTGACCCTAAATTTTCTACCCAACAATTCCTAAAACTATATGAAAGCAAGGATCCTACCATCCAAGACTCCCATGAAAAAATATTTCAACAATGGTACCAATGTCTAATCCAGGAAACTTCTTCACAAATGTGCATCTCGTGCATCATTATTGAAATGTATGCCACTTACCTTATGTTTGAATGTGCTTTTCATAACGTGTACATCTATCCCAGTGAAAATCAAGGTGATTCAATGGTGTTACTCCCATTCTGTTTCATAAAAGAGGACATCTAGAAAGGTTTCGTCAAGTGGCCAACACATCTTCAACCAACCCCGGAGGAAGAAATGGGGATTCTAGAAATTCTCACTAAGCACAACCAGTACCGAAAGTGGATCGAAGATGAACGAATTTAGGAACATTGGATGGTCCCCACTAAGGGGGAACCAAGGATGAAACCTCAGCCAAGTACCCTCGAGACCCACGCACCATGTAGTAGTCAACATAGTCTACCCCGATTGGTGCGAAAAGGAAATGAACTGGTCCAATCATCTACATTACCACTCCCTCAGTAGAATAGGTTCCTGAATAGATGGCACCTAGCGTGATAACTTTGATCACTACACTCAAAAGGAAATTGTTACTACAACAAAAAATACACACGGAGGATATTTGTGACATAGACCATCTATGTCAACAATTCAGGGGCACAACAACTCCATCTAGCACTATACTGTAGCCACCGATTTCAAGGAGAAGTTATAACACTTCCACATGTGTTCTTCGATTCAAACCATCAGTACAAATTTTGGTTGACATCACCAACACTAGTATCTCATTGGCACCAATTCCAACTCCAATAGCACAAGAATGTGTTTCCACTCTACTTTCTCAATTGAGTGAGCGACACCAAACACTTGGTTTTTCTCATGCACAACGACAACTCCAAAATCAAGTGGACTTTTCCATGCATAATTAGAGGTCTAAACATTATCAAAAGGAGGTTCTGGATCACCATACCTTGCAAAAGAAGTACAATATAGAAGTTATGACCCATACAACCGCTCAAGCTCAATATATTGAGATTAGTAAAACATTCACTGACCTTTTCGGGATGGAGGACCATCTATATCCATAGATATTGACTACCTCAACACAATATTGCAACATACCCCTTTGTCATGAGCTCTTAGTTATGAAGGCTCACCTACAAAATTTGGACTCACAACTTACAACTCTTCATCCGCCACTCCATCAAACTAGCCTAGAGGAAATTCAATTGCAACATAAACTTATGTTTTCCAAAGAATTTGTCCAAGATGGCCAACACAGGGCGAAGGGATATTTTAGTGTCGTTGAGTGCAACTTCAACTTATAAACTCACCTACAAAATCTTCCCAAGTTGACTATGATTGATGATAGAATTCGCGCAACTCAAGAGGAAGACGTGCAATAGAAGTTTATCCTAGTCTCTCTACCTCTAGGCAAGTAGACCACTATGATGGAACTTATTGCATACAATACAAAAGAGATCATTGCAGCTCACAAAGAGAAGAAAATCATATAAGAGCTCATGGTTATTGTGATTGATAAGGCCTTAATATTATATACCCAACTGACATATGCACATACTATTATTGGCCCCTTCAATGAGAAAATGGAAACAATAGATTTGACATCTCCTTAGGTCATAACAATCGATTTCTATGTGGTTGTTCATCTCATCTAGGAATTTCAGGGCACCCTCAATGATCCTAATCACCAATTCAATGATTTCATCCAAGAACTCCTGAAGAGGGTTATGTCCATCGTATAAATCACTTGATGAGGTATTTGACTCGAGGATGAGTCAAATAATAGTGTTTTGGGCCTATTGGAACCCAAAATTATGGATAAATATCACGTGCATGCAAAAATTATTTTTTTCATGCCTATTCCATTTTTGTGTGTGTTCAAAAAGTTGCACGAGGGGTTATAGGAGGCATGTGCATCAAGTCAAACTTTTTTATTATGTGCTAGTTTGATTTATACGAAATGTGTGTCAGTGAAAGTTTTGTGATGTGCGCTAAAAACCAAGAAGACACTGCATGCACTCTAGAATCAAGAAAGAACCTCTGAATGATTACTACAAGAAGCACAAAAACCCTTCTCTAATACCAAAAGAAAAACCTTCACTAATACCAATATGATCTGTAAAATTTTGTGGATATTACACTAGAATAGTTCGTCACAAAAAATCTAATAATAAAAACCGAAATCTACTTATGAAGGTTAAATTACTTAAGATTCCAGAATATTTAGTTACTGATTTTCTTCTTATGCATGAAATAGATAAAATGTGAAAAATAGAGAAAAATAAATTACAATCACACACCATCCACAAGATAACATGAATATTTTCTCTAGGAAACCCTTAGGGGATAAAACCCAGCTAGAAGGTAAGGCTACTTTTCTCTCTTTTCTCTGGTATGGAAATAAGGAAAGTACAAAAGAGAAGGCACTCTCTATGGAGATACCTGAGACCTATGGCCTATTAGGATGCAATATAAAATTAACCCCATCTGTTATTCTCTCTAATTTCTCACTCCTAGTTGTTCTACTTTACTATGGAAAAAAATACAATAGAATATAATGGAACCCTTTCTCCTCCTAGTGGCCCAATATTTAACATAGATCGATAGAAATCTAGGGTTAGTTTTTTTACTTTCTAAACCCCCAATTGTGGTAGGGTTTGTATCCTTCTATAATATTCTTGAAAATACTCACGTGGATAACCCCATATGCATGAGTAATCAGGGCTCACGTGGCATCCTATCATACCATGGAGGTCAACACGATAGGTCAACTTGTGGGAGGTACAACTTTTGCATATGAAATTTGGTTGATGCACAATAAACATCGTTTTAAAGGTATGAAAGTGTAGAACACTGTCAAGGGGGTGTATATAAGTTCTAGACAATAAAACCCCAAAAAGTGTTGTTTAATGCCTCAAAATGGCTTTGAAAGGTTTGAGACCCCAATTTTCCAAAGTAGGACCTACCACTAAAATGGCCCTGCAAGATGATTCCTCCAATTGTTTACACTCTCAAAGAATCAATATACATGAAAAATAATATAATCATCCAATTTGGATCAATGGGATATTAAATAATACCTCTAATTGCACTAGATATTGATAAATTCCTCTCAATTTGTTTTTGTTGAACCCCCCCTACCAATACATATTTCCAATAAAATGGACCCATATTTTTACTATATATCCCCCATTTCTAGCAAATACCTCTTCTTATACCCCACAATACCTATAAACCCCCTTACAACACATTGTCCCCCTACCCCCTTTAGGAATGAACATGATAACATATTGTTCAACAAGCTGACACCCCCATCAATACCTATAACTTTATTTGGTTAATTCCTTTGGTATAGATTATTTGAGATACCTCCTTGCCTTGTCAATTTCTCAAAAGTGGGTTTTTTCTCCTCCTAGCTATCTAGAAATAACCTCGCTAGCTCCCTAGATCTAGGAAATCCTTGGGGGGCATTCTTATCCCTCTTTTCCCAAAGATCTAGAACAACCCATCCCATGGTATGTAAAAAAATCGCAATCAAATCACATTCAAATCACAATCCAGAGTTCTCACACAATTCACCATCCATAGAGTTCATAGTTTTTCTTTCATAGTTCTAGTGCTTCCCAAATTCCATTGTTTTTCCTTCCTCCCCAAAACCATCATCCTTTCACCAAAACTTGTAACCCCCTTTTACCTATGCAAAATTCCCTCTTTATTTCCTTCTCCACAACCTTCCTAGCCTCCCTTACCCCTCAGGAAGGTCAACTAATAATAGAATAACCCTTCTTGACATCCAGCTAATATTTCCTCCCAATAAGTTATCTACTTCATTCATCCAACTTAAGTTGGGGTAGGTAAATTTATGTTGGGTAGATTTAATATCTAGCATGATAGCTAGTTTAATAAATGCAATTCAAATATCCTTAAACCATATTTTCTCATTACCAAAATAATACTTTAAATATTGAAATAAATCAATTAATTTAATAAAGAACATTAACTATTTTAATTTTTATTATACTAAAACATTACACACACGCACAATAAACAATAATGTTGTGGTAATTAGTATACAACATAATAACTAGGTGCATGTGAAATGTATGTATGCATAGTTGGCACATACATAGATCATGCATATACTAATGATAACAACCATCACATCTAATGCACAATTCATGTATGCCCACAACCAAACAAGTAATATATTAAATCCCATAATGCATTAATCAATAACCTATAGTAAGAGAGTAACAATAACTTATCAATTAAAGAAATTCAAATGAATTAGACATTACAGCTAGATCATCATAATTGAATTAAGCATTTAATACATAGAAGGGAATAATTCAAGAACTAAGATTACATGACTAAAGTTGAACAATTCTCTCAACTACACTGAAACACCCTTTCTCCTTAACGGACTTTAATATTTCACACCGTATCCTTCTTCTACTAGACTATGTTGGAACATTAACTATATTAAACTAACTCTAGATAGAACCCATAAGTGGAAGTGTTAACTACCTTGAACAAGCTTCCCGAGAATGTAACATACCCAGTCCCTACCTGGGTCACGTCACTTGTTAAAATGACACAATAAAAAATTCTAATACAAAATATAAATGTGGAAAGAATACACAACATGTCATTCAAGCTCATTCAGTTATCCATGCTAATTAAAAACATAAACATAACTAATCTAAATGTGCACAGTAACAAATAAGTGAAGGTAGCATCATTCAACCATAAAATATATACTTATGTGCATCAACTCTACTATTAACAAGTAGAACTTAACCCAACAACTGAGAGTAAAGTGCACAACAATTATATCATCATTTTTACATGAATAACTTAACAAATAAGTACACTTAGCTTATGAACGTATGCAACCTGCTACAGAGGATGGATGTTCCTTCCAACCATATCCTTTTTGTTCCAGTTCTCAACAACAAGACACCCCTGAGTTGGGCTATGAATCCATAAGAGACAGTGGTCCCTAAGGTTTTCTAACGTCCCCCTCTCACAATCAAAACTCACAACTAATTCTAGTCCACCAACTTTCTTCCCCTCCACCTTCCCAACCCAAGGGATGGAATACCCCTTCCCTACTCACAATCCCTTAGGCATTTCCACTCCCCTCCAGAGATTTTCGCACAAGTTGGAAAGGAATTCTACTTGTTGGGACTTCAAAAATTCTACAGCTGCAACACCAATTCTCCCAACAGCTAAAACACATGCTTCCTTGACGAATTTTGAACAAATATACACTCTCGGAAACACAACCTCTTTCTCCCCAATATTACAACTCCAACAGTACCCAAACATTCCCACAACAACTTCTTTCAAGCTTCAACACTCAAAAATCCATGTAAAAGATGCTCTCTATGAAAAAATGTGAATGTGCAATTATGGTCTCTTACCCATACAAATTTCCTCCCTTTTTCTTTCTTGCTTGACCTGCACTCTTCCCCAATATTATTTTACTCATCCCCCATGCTCTCAATAACTATGGGAAGTGACTCTCACACCAACCCACTTACATGAATTCAATTATTGGGCTCTAGCACACTCAAAAACTAATGGAAGGTTCATGGTAAGGATAATTTAAAAAGAAATAGGAAGTGGGTTTTGGTTTAATAGATATGGGTAACTCTCCCCCTTGGACTCCTTCCCTCTCTTGTGAATAATTAGCCCTCAAATATATGTCTGTGTCCGTAGATGGATTTAGGGGATAAATTTCACAAATGGGATGATTTTCCATGTGTTTTCCCAAAAAACGATTCGCCAATTTCCATTTTTTCTAAAAACGATTCGCCCAAATTTCATAGAATAAAATTATTTTACCTTAAAATTTATCAAATATTTACAGAAACTATATAAAATCCTTATAAAGTTGAATATTTTTACAAAACTATCACCAAACATTTTACATTTTGCATATTAAGGACTAGTAATATTAGCCCTGGTTTCTACATTTTAATATAAATTTCCATCCTTAAAATCATCCCTAACCATGTCCATCTGTAGTTGGTGATACATTTTATTCATTATATTCAATATACATCATTTACAATATACATCCCTTGGCTCTAAGCCGCATTCAACATCTATAATATACATCGCTAGTTGGGATTTGAAAATGGGGATGTTACATTCCCCTCCCACTACAAACTACATTGCCCTCGGTGCACATAACCATACAGTTTACACATTGGCATATATAAAAACATTGCATCAAAATACTTTATGATTCTGCAACTTAATGACTCATGTGACAATTCCAACCAAAAATCTCTTTTCTCCTCAACCCACACATTGGTTGGACAAGAAATATTAGATTTGCGGTTCTAGGAACTCCAGCTGCCAAAATGGAGTCTTTATTTTATTATGTACAAATTTGCATTCATTTTTCTTTGAAATTTTCAAAAATTTGTGGGTACTCTTCCCACATGGCTTCCTCATGCTCCCATGTAGCTTCTTCAGGACCATAACAGGTCCATTGAACCTTTACAAGGCTGATGGATTTGTTCTTGGGCACTTTGAATTTTAAATCCAAGATGTGCATTGGTTCCACCCGAAAATCCCCTTTGTGTTCCACCTGGATCATATTCCAATCAATCACATGATTAGGATCAGGTACATACTTTTTTAATAAATACACATGGAACATGTTATGAATTTTCATGGATATAGGCAATGCTAGTATGTATGAAACTATTCATATCTTCCCTAAGACCTCAAAAGGATCGCAATATCTCACTGCCAACTTTGATAAACTTCCCAATTTCAATGAGCTTCTCCTAGATTTAACTTTTAAAAACACATGCTATCCCACTTTCAATTCTCTATTTGTTCTCTTTTTATCAACATACCTCTTTTGTCGATCTTGTGCAACTTTCAATTTCTTGTTGATCTTTACCATCAATTATTCCATCTAATTGAACAATTGCAACCCAATCATGTCTCTATCTGTTGGATTATCCCAACTTACTAGTGTGTTGTATTTCCTACTATAAAATGCTTCAGACGGACTCATCTTCAATGATTCATGATACTCATTGTTGTATGAAAACTAAACTAAATGGATATAGTCCTCTCACTTAAAAGGCTTATCTATTACATACATTCTGAGAATATCTCCAATTATCCAATTAATTTTTTCTATATGTCCAACTTACTCTGGGTGATATGCTACACTGAAATTCAAATTTGTCCCAAATCCCTAAACAACCCCTTCCAAGAATTAGAATTTAACTTGGGATCTCTATCTGACCCTATTTCCTTGGGCACACAATGTAGCCTAGCAATTTATCTCATATAAATTTCTGCAATATTGGTTTCCTTATGAGTTAATTTTACAGGAATGAAATGTGTGGCCTTTATGATTTTTTCCACCACTACCATGATGGAATCGTGTTTCCTTTTCTTCCTAGGAAATTTGGTAATAAAATCCATAGTAACAACTTCACATTTCCATTCAGGAATGGGAAATGGCTGCAACAACCCTATTGGATGTTTGTGCTCAACCTTTACCTTCTAACAGTCCATACATCTAACCAAATAATTAGTTACATGTTTCTTCATACTAGGAAAAAAATATTGGCCCCTTACAGTTGTAATATTTTTTTGATATCCCAGATGTCCAGTGTATGGTGCATTATGCATCTCTTTTAGAACTAAAATTCTCAATTCCTGAGAATTGGGAACATAAACTTTGTTCCCAAATAAGAGGATTCCATCCTCTTCTATATTGTAATCCTTATATTTATGTTGTGTATCATTTTGTTGTAAGTTTTCTTTAACCTGAACATAATCTTGGTCTGTTGTTATATTTTCTAGAATTCTATCTTTCAAATATGTTTTGTACATACTAATGGCTATAACATGCATTTTATGCACCCTTTCGTTGATTGCATCAGCCACTTTGTTCTCTTTTAGCTTTATGTTCTTGATATCAAAGTTATATTCGCTAAGAAAATCCAACCATCTAGTTTTTCTAACATTTAGTGTTGACTATTCAAACAAATATTTCACACCACTATGGTCTATCCTTAATTCAATGTTTTTTCCCATGAGGTAATGTCTTCACATCCTTAAGGCATGTACTATGGCTTCCAAATCTATGTCATGTGTAGCGTAATTTATCTCACTCTCTTTCAATTTTATGGACTCATAACAAATTACATGTCCATTTTGCATAAGAACTCCACCGATCCCTTGCTTGCATGCATCTGTGCACACAATAAAATCCTCATCTGGATATGCAACTTTTAAAATAGGTGCACTCGTTAACAAATCCTTTAAACATTGGAAATTTTCTTCACATTTAGCACTCCATTCAAAATTTACTCCTTTCTATTGAAAATATGTTATTGGGTATGCAATTTTGGAGAATCCCGCAATTTATCTCCTATAGTAACCAACTATACCCATACATGATCTAATCTCTGAAAATTTTGTTGGCATTGGCCAACTCTTGATTTCTTCAATATTTATGGATCTAATACTATGCCCTCTTCTAAAACAATGTGACCCAAATAATGGATCTACTTTTTGGATATAATCAATTTGACATAAAATTGGTGCTCTCTCAACACTTGTAACACCATCCTCAAATGATTCTCATGCTCCTCCCCTGTCATGGAATATATGAGAATATCATCCAAGAATACAATGACAAACTTTTCCAAGAGATATCTGAACACCCCATTCATTAGACACATAAATGTATTTGATGCATTTTTCAATGCAAAAGGCACCACTACAAACTCATAGTGTCCATACCTTGTCCTTAAGGTTGTTTTTCTAGTATACTCTTCTTTGATTCTCACTTTTTGATATCCAGACCTCAAGTCAATCATGGAGAATATGTTTTCTCTTTTCAGTTGATCAAAAGGATCATCAATCCTTGGAAAATGATATTTCTTCTTGATTGTAACCTTGTTTCGATGTCTTAAGTCAATACATAACCTCAGCATCCCATCTTTCTTCTTAACAAAAATAACTAGGGAACCCCAAGGAGAAACACTTGGGCATATGTACCCTTTATTTAACAACTCTTGTTTCGATGTCTTAAGTCAATACATAACCTCAGCATCCCATCTTTCTTCTTAACAAAAATAACTAGGGAACCCCAAGGAGAAACACTTGGGCATATGTACCCTTTATTTAACAACTCTTCTAGCTACATTTGCAACTCTTTAAGATCTATGTTCTCATTCTATAGGGATTATTTGATATTGGGGAAGCTCCATGCATTAAGTCAATAGAAAAATATATATCCCTCTTTTGTAGAAATCCCGACAACTCCTCAAACATGTCTTGAAACTCTTTCAATACTGGACAATATTCTATACTTGGCTCCTTATCCGTCACTGTCTCTTCCATATGGGATGCATATATATGAAACCCTTTTCTAAAAAACATTTTTAATTGCAATGTTGAAATCTCTTGAACATATATAGGCCTTGGAATACCTTGCATTGTTCTTGAATTCCCTTCTTCATCAAGACATGCCAAAATCTTGTTATAACAATCTAAAACATCATGATGATTTTCTAGCCAATCCATACCAATTAAGGGATCATAAGATCCAAGAAGTATGATATTCAAATCTTCCCTAGTGTTAATTTCATTCATGTTTATAGGGCATTATGTAACAATCACATTAATTCTTCTCTTGGTTCCAGTAGCTAGTTGAACTAAGTAATCATTTTCATGCTTACATTTCTTCGATTTAAATATTTTAACTATATTTGGATCTATATATATATATGATGATCTCCATAATAAGTCAAAATAGCTATGGGCTAATTATCAGTCTTACCTTCCACTTCAATCATGTGTGATTGATAGTCTTCTTGTATATTTTCCAAGGCTCCAGAGATCCTTGACATGCTTTTTCCCACGTCCTCTATCATCTCCTCTTTCTTGATGCTATGAAAAATATTCGTGTTATCTCCTTGGTGAGGACAATATTTACACATTTTATCTCCTTCATATCCCCAACATTTTATGGGTTGTTTCCTTGGCCTCTTTCCCAATGACTCTGTCATTTTATGATCACCTTGAGATGGCTACCCTTGTTGATATGATTATCTCCTTCATATCCCCAACATTTTATGGGTTGTTTCCTTGGCCTCTTTCCCAATGACTCTGTCATTTTATGATCACCTTGAGATGGCTACCCTTGTTGATATGTTTGATATCTATTCCTTATGAAAGGTGGTTTGAATACTTTCTTCCTTTGATCCATATTTCCTTTCTTCTTCTAATCCCAAGCCCTTTTGAAAGTTGGTTTTCCTATGTTATGCTTATACAAATACTTGGCCTTTCTTGTGTCATATTCTAAATGATTTGGGTCATCAAACTAAATTTTATCCTTATAGAAGGATTGAAATCCACTTAGGAACCTCTGAATTTTCACCTTCACACCTATGATGAAGCTGACATACCTGAGAATTTCTAATAAATTTCTCTCATATTCATCTATGATCATGTTCCCAAGTTTTACTTCAAAGAACTCTTGCATCTTCTTTTCATAGTATTGCTCTGCCAAGTACTGCTTCTGAAAATATTTCTTGAACTACTTCTAAGAAATGATTTTCTCATCAAGTTGCTTAACTTGCTTCACTCGATCCTTTCCTTTCCTTGAAGGTGGTAGGATATAATTCTAGCTTTTGCATTTTATGAGTATTTATTCAACTAGAAATATTTCCTCATTCCCAGTAACCATGCTTATGCATATTCCCCTTTATTTTTTGCTCCATCAAATTATGGTGGCTTGATTATCCTCCACCAAATGATGATGTCTTGATTTTCCTCAATCCCCTTGCAAGATATCGAACCCATCTCTCCTTCTTTGATGTCTGACAAGAGATACCCTTGGGATGCTTGTCGAACTTGAACATGCATATGTTTTTCTAGCCAAGTACCCCTGGGAATGATGATGTTGATGCCTACTAATACTCCTAAATCGTCTATATCCTCCATTATCATTCCTCCTATCATGAGACCTAGACACTTCCACTTTCCTGGAACTAGCTCATTTCCTTATTCTTTAATCTTTGTTGACTTTCTTATGGATCATATTCGGGATTTGTATAATCTCCTCCTGATATTTCATAATCCTTTAAATATTGGATCTATTATTTCATACTTATTTTTTAGGATTCTCATAGTTAGAGGTTCCTTGATGCCTCTTCTCCCATTAGACTCAGTCTCATCATTACCCATGCTAACATGAAGAACTCTAATTTATTCTTCATGGTTGTAAGACCCTTGATCATACTTCATATCTCTATTTATCATGTAGGAACTAAAGTCTACTTTTATGTATCTCTAATTATGAAAGAATGTGCATGCAATAATTGTTATTAGAACTAAGCATATTGTAAAATATTTATTAATTAGATTACGGGTCATTCTTCACATTAATTTATGAAGAATATAATGCACTAAATTAAAGTCTGATTCCCTAAATATAGTATCCTCATAAACATGTATTGAACAGGTGTACCCATTCTTTATTCTAATTTTTGAGAGAAAAGTTACAATATTTACAAGTTGCAATTTCCCCTCTTTTACTTATTTTTTATTAACTTCTGAGAAAAATTTAAAACCAAATTCAAAATTATGGGTAGATTGATTTTTTCCTATCCTCTAGACTTTTCCAATGACTTTTTTTTACTCAAATCTAAGCTCCAAGATGAATGTTAGGGCCCAGAGAAGTTTTGATTGTTTATCCCCAGTTATCTATGTATGTTGCAGGTGTCTTATTTCACTTCCAACATATTTTTAGATACCCAGATCTTAAATATGGCTCCATGGATGTGTTCTATGGTTCATAATATTTCCAAAGATGACTCCTGTGCCCCAAATGGACTTATAAGAAATAAGTTATGCCCTATAGAAGTAAATTGGTGCCAAAATTTTACCTTCACTATTTTGTCTATAATGTTCTCATACGAGTTTTGTTTTACAAATATTTTAGCTCATTGGAAAGCTCTCCTCAAGATATTTTATTTTAAATGCAAAGGAAGAATGTACCTTCTTACAATATAATTTAATGGGTTTTGATTAGCTAAAAATGTCTTTTAGGCCCTCAAAAATGCCCCACCAGTTAATGACCTTCAAAAACCACAAAATTTCCTAAAAATTTCACTGTTTTATTGCTTTAACAATCCTTTAAATTGAGTCATTGATGTCAAATCACATGGAATATGAGCTATTGATCCTTTCTCCATCAACCATCGGTGATCAATGTTCTCCTTTGGGAGTGCCCATCATTTTTCCCAAACTGTTTTCCTGACCATAAGCTGTTGACCCATCCCCTTAAAAACTAATTCAGAACACCTTGTTAAACTAGTCGACCCAATTGTCATCCATTAGCCATCTACAGTCCCCATTGGAAGATAAAACTACTCACCAATTCAGTTGACCCGACCATCGGTCGTCCTCCAATCCTGTTAACTAAAAAAGACGTCTCTTCAATTCGGTCGACCCGACCATCAATCATTGACTACTTCTATGCTGACATGAAATGACATGTGGATGTTGATGTGGCATGACACATCATCACCCTCTTTCCTTCATATTTCATCATCCAATTTTGTGTTGACATGGCATGAAACATGCATGATAACGTGGCATGACACATCATCACCCTCTTTCCTTCATCGACCATCGATCATTTGTCTTGGAATAACTGAACAACTCATGGAAGTTGTTGATGCCTAACCATCGACCCATTGGCCATTCCCTTTCACATTAAAAAACACTTCATAGAATTTGTTTGACGCTTGACCATAATGCCATCGACCATTTCTCTTCCACATTCTAAAACACTCCACTGAAATTGGCCAATGCCCGACCATCGGCCCATTTACCACTTCCTTTGGTTGGACAAAATCTTTTCCAATTCAATCAACCTGACCATCAATCGTCTTCCCTCTCTCTTGGCGAATTTGAAACACTTATACTTTTTTACCAAAATCACCAATGAATCAAAGACATTGATCTTCAAGCCAACAAGACCTTGATCATCGATCAACTTCCTTCTTCCAACATTTGAAACTAATCTAGACTGTTAATTTTCTTCCTTTGCAAAATACTAAAAATAGATCCTAAACATTGATTTAATCAACCTTACAAATGGTCAAAAACTTATAAATTTTAATCTTAGTTGTTGATCTCACGATCCTACAGGATCTTGAGCATCAATTTACCAAACTACCTTTAACTCCATGGTTGCCATTAAAATTAGAAATACAACCTTGCAGGTCAAATTTGATTATGTAACCTATCAGATTGATTCCATTAAGCACCTCAAACATTACTGGGTAATTCAAAAATCAAATTTTCCCATGAATGTGGGGATTTCTCTCTAATATTTCTCTATTTTCCCCCAAATGCATTACATATAAATATGTAACAATGAACTTCACCCAAATTTGCACTAGTTCTTGGCCCATATGAGTCCAATCTTGAATTAGTAGCTCTAATATCATATTGTAATGTACCCAGCCCTTAGTTAGGTCACATCACTTGCTAAAAAGGCATAATAAAAATTTCTAATACAAAATATAAATGTGGAAAGAATACACAACATGTCATTCAAGCTCATTCGGTTATCCATGCTAATTAAAAACACAAATAAAACTGCTCTAAATGTGCACGGTAACAAATAAGTGTAGGTAGCATCATTCAACCACAAAATATAGATTTATATGCATCAATTCTACTCTCAACAAGTAGCATTTAACCCAACAACTCAAAGTAAATTCCAAAACAATTATATCATCATTTTAACATGAATAACTTAAGAAATAAGAGCACTTATCTTATGAAAGTATGAAACCCGTTGTAGAGGATGAACGTTCCTCCAAATTGTAGCCTTTTTGTACCAGTTCTAAACAGAAGAAAACCCTCTATATAGGGCTATGAATCCATAAGATATGGTGGTTCCTATGGATGGATAATGTCCCCCTCTCACAGTCAAAACTCATAGCTAATTCCAATCCACCATATTTCTTCCCCTCAACTTGCACAACCCAAGGGATGGAATCCCCCTTCACTGCTCATAGTTCCTCATGGATTTTCCCTCCCCTCCATGGATTCCAACATAAATTGGATAGGAATTATGCTTATTGGTACTTTATGAATTCTACAGCTGCAACACCAATTCACCCAACAACCAAAACACTTGCTTCCTTGATGGATTTCGAATAGCTCACTACTCCTAGGTAGGAAACCTATTTCTCCTCGAGATTACATCTCCAAACAATGCCCAAACATGCCCACAACAGCTACCTTCAAGATTAAACACTCATAACTCCCTTGCTAACTAGAAAACTCCATGTAAAACCTGCTCTCTATGCAAAAACGTGAATGTGAAATTCTGGTCTCTTACCCATACTGATTTTCTCCCTTTCTCTTGCTTGCTTGACTTTCACTCTTCCCCAATCTGATTTTACTCATCCCCAATGTTGTTAATAAATATGTGAAGTGACTCTCACACCAACCCTCTTACATCAATTCAATGATTGGGATCTAGTACAATCAACAACTAATGGAAGGTTCATCGTAAGGATAATTTATAAGGAAATAAGAAATGGGTTTTGGTTTAATAAATATGGGTAACTCTCCCCCTTGGACCCATTCCCTCTCTTGTGGATAATTAACCCCCAAATATTTGTCCGTGTCCATTTATAGTTGGCATTACATTTTATTCATTATATTTAATTTACATCATTTACAATATACATCACTTAGCTCTCGACCACATACGCCATCTACAATATACATCACTAGTTGGTTTTTGAAAATGAGGATATTACATAACAAGAAAATGGCAGTGACCATCACATGACTATGGGCGAATAGATTAACAAAACTCTCTTATGACTCCAAGTTGTGGAGGATAAACAACGAGAAATACATCCACCCACTTATAGAACTAGGGTGAACAACCTATAATTGACCATACTATGATATTGTTGCATTTTTTAGAGATTTGTCATTGAATATCTAGTTTGAGCAACTATGCTACCTGTAAAACCTACACTTGCCCAATTATCATAATTATACATTGAACTTAACAATTATATAATAGAACGATTCTTCCTAGCATACCAAATCACATTAAATGTTCATGGCATCAACCACTTTAATATCAAACTTATCTCACTATCATATAACCCATTCAACCTGTAGGTTAGTTTACAACACAATATCATACATAACAATAAAACTATTGACATGTGATTTCCACATTACTCATTGGTGAACAATGCAAATCAACTAGTTATTCACCAGGTGCATGGTACTAATTGCATTAAAACATATCATTCAAACCTGGTATCCATGTACCAAAATATTTTATTCAAAACTAGCATGCTAGAAGTAAATCACACTAATCATACAAATAGTAACTATTCATAATATTCACATATATGTAGGTCTACATGTCCATATATTGAAGTGTCATTGTTCTAACAATGTTCCCTAGATAATAACCAAGGAAATGAAAATAGGTCATAATGTACTTTATCTTCCAAAGTCAAAATGAGGCATTACAAATGTGTTTGACTATGGTTCACTTTAGTTGACTATGGTTAACTTTGGTTGAGAATGGTTGAAACTATTTGACTATGTTTGACCATATTTGACTATGGTTGGATTCAATTGACTTTGGTTGACTATGGTTAAATTTGATTCTCCATGTTTGACTATGGTTGACCTTATTGAATCTTGTATCCATGGTAATTGTGGTTGCCTATGGATGACTATGTGTAACCATGTTTTACTATAGTTATATTGCGATGTTCCTCAATGGTTATTTCATATTGTGATGTTTATCATGGTTGACTTATGTTAACCATGGTTGTCTTTAGTTAGCCATGCTTCACTATGGTTGAATTTGGTTGACTATGGTTAGCCATGTTGATTATGGTTATCCATGGTTGACTATGATCAAAGACAATGTTCATAATGTTTAACCATGGTTTTACTAAGGTAATGTCACATTGTGACGTTCATCTTGGTTGACTTATGTCGAATTGTCACATTCCTTAATGGTTGCGTAGCATTGCAATGTCCATCAAGGGTTATGCAATCGTTCCTCAAGGGTTATGTTGGATTGCGATGTTCCATGATGATTATGTCACATTGCAACATACATATTCATTGAATTATGTCTAATTTCAACCTTCCTCGATGGTTATGTCACATTGAGATGTTCATCAAGGGTTAGGTTTCAGTGCGATGTTCATAACGATCATGGTGCATTGTCATATTCATATTAGTTGTCTTATATGGAATTGTCATGTTCCTCAATGGTTTTTTCACATTGTGATAGCCATCAAGGGTTATGTCACATTTGTAATGTTCCTTAATGGTTTTATTGCATTGCAACATTCATCTTACTAGACTTATGTTGAATTGCAATGTGTTTTATGGGTTTTGTTCATTGTGACATTCATGAATAAATATATTGGATTTTGAAGTTCCTCAATAGTTATGTAGAACTACAACATTCTTCATGGTTGAGATATCCCAAATTGGTATGTTCCTCAATGGTTATGTCACAATGTAATGTTCCTCAAGGGTTGGGTTATATTGTGACAATCCTCAATGGTTAATTCATATTGTTATGTTTATCATTGTTGACTTATGTTTACTATGGTTTTCTTTAGTTGGTCATTTTTCACTATGGTTAAATTTGGTTTACTATGGTTGACCATTGTTATTTTGCAATAATTATGTTCATCTTAGTTGACTTATCTTGAATTAATACATTCCTCAATGATTGTGTCTCATTGTGATGTCCATCAAGGGTTATGTTGTATTCTAATGGTTGTTAAGGGTTATGTGTGATTCTGATATTCCCCAATTCCTATGTCACATTGTGACATTTAGATTCATTGTCTTATGTTGAATTTATGATAGTTGACCATGTTGATTATGGTTAGCCATGGTCAAATAAGGTTAACAATGTTGATTATGTTTAACCACAGTTTACTATGGAAATGTAACATTGCGACGTTCATATTTGTTGGCTTATATAGAATTGTTGTGTTCCTTAATGGTTGTGTTAAATTGCAATGTCCATCAAGGGTTGTGTCATACTGCAACGCTCGACAAGGGTTGTGTTTGATTTTGATGTTCCCCAATGATTATGTCACATTGTGACATACATCTTCATTGACTTATGTTGAATTACAATATTTCTAAATGGTTATGTCACATTGCAATTTTCATCAAGGGTTATGTCATCTTGCGACATTTCTCAAGGGTTATGTTTTAGTGCAATGTCCTTGAATGGTCATGATAGATTGTGATATCGATCTTAGTTAGACTTATATGGAATTTATACATTCCTCAATGATTATGTCACATTGTGGAATTCATAAAGGGTTATGTCGCATTGTGATGTTCCCTAATTGTTTTGTCACATTGTGACATTCATCTTGGTGGAATTATGTCGAATTGCAATGTTTTTGGTGGGTTTTGTCACATTACAATGTTTAAGCATGGATATGTTGGGTTTAGATTTTCATCATTCACTAGGTAGCATTGTGACATTCTTCTTGGTTGAATTATGTCAAATTGCAATGTCCCTCAATTATTATGCTGCAATGCAATGTTCCTCAAGGGTTAGGTTAGATTGTGACATTCCTCAATGGTTATTTTTTATTGCAATGTTTATCATGGTTGACCTATATTAACAATGGTTGTCTTTAGTTTTCCATGGTTCACTATGATTGAATTTTGTTTACTGTGGTTGACCACGGTCAACTATGTTTGACTATGGTAGACCATGGTTGACTTTGGTCAAATATGACTAACTCTAGTAGGCCATGGTTATGCATAATTGACAATGGTTAACAATATTGATTGTTTTTGACATGGGTACCCATGGTTGACTATGGTTATGCCATAATAATTATGATCATGTTAGTTGAGTTATGATTATGGCTGGACATGTTGTCTATTATTGACCATGGGTACCCATGGTTGACTATGATTATGTTGAAAATGATCATGTTCATATTAGTTGACTTATGAGCTATGTTGCATTGTGACAATCGACAAGGATTATCTTCAATTACAATGTTCCCCAATTCTTATATCACATTGTGAAATTTAGATTCATTGACTTATGTCAAATTTCTACATTCCTCATTAGTTTTGTCACATAACGATGCTCCTCAATGGTAATGTCACCTTGCAATGTTCCTCAAGAGTCATTTTTCATTGAGACGTTCCTAAATCATTATGATGCATTGTGATATAAATGTGGGTGGTCAACTTGTGTGGAATTATGATGTTCCTCTTCAATTATTCCACATTAAGATTTCCATCAAGGTTTATGTCTAATTTTTTATGTTCCTTAATGGCTACTTCACGTGTAGCGTTGGTGGAATTGTGTCAAATTGTAGTGTTCCCCATGGGTTGTGTAGCATTGCAATGTCCATGAAGGGATATGTTGGATATCAATGTTCCTCTATGGTTATGTGGCATTGTAACATTCATCTTCATTGACTTATGTCAAACTATTACATTCCTCAATGGTTATGCAACATTGTGATGTTTCTCAAGTGTTACATTGGATCGTGACATTCCTCAATGGTAATTTTGTATTACAACATTTATCATAGTTGACTTATGGTGAATCGCTATGTTTCTCAATGGTTATGTCGCATTTCAATTTTCATCAAATTTTTTATCGTAATATGACATAAATCATAGTTTACTTATGTTGAATTGTAATATTCCTTAATGATTATGGTATATTTAAATTTCATTATTTAATTTTGTTATAATGTGACAATTCATCATGGTTACATACAATTCCTATAATTATCATAATGCAAAATTCATCAATGGTTACATACAAGTATTTCAATTCATAAAGTACACATAAGAACACTTGCCACTTGATAATGTTCAATACAATATTTGAACTTGTAATGATTCAATTCTAGAATTTCAAATTAAAGGCTAATAGGGTAACATGGTTTAGAAAAATATACAATCGATAGATTTTAAAAATAAAACAAAACTTCATTTTTAATATTTATTTTTAGTATTTATACTTGGAGATTATTTGTTATTAATATATCAATTTTCACTTTTCATCTCAATTTTATTTTAAAACTAGATATAAATATATTGAAATAACTATATTCTTTATATTATAATATATATGTGGAAAATATAAAACATTTGATAAAAGTAAATATTAAATAGTTATAAATATATACTTTTAATCAAATAACATGTAAATATGTCTAATATAATTTTAAAAAATAAAAATTATTTAATACTTCATTATAATCTTTTATATTTTATCATTTTTCGGATTACATGCTAAATGATTTATGTTTAGTTATAAAAAATTCGTTTAAATTTAAATAAAATACAATTATATAAAATAACATTTAGGTTTTTATTATTTATAAGGCAATTAATTTTTAAGTTTTGTATTTAATCATAACTCGTTAAAAATTTAAGCGAAATTAATTTTCATTTTTTTTTTAATATATTTAAAATTAATAAATTGATAATCCATGATACATACTAATATCAATTAATATCAGCATTTCTTAAATCTATTGATATGTAAGAGTGATTTTCATTTTAAACAAATATTTTTTTTTTCAAACATAGAAATAAAAACTTAATAAATGCTTTTATGTTATAAAATTTGTGTTTTTTATTAAATATATCAATTTCACTTATTATATCAATTTTATTTAAATTATATAAATATATAAGACATTATTAATTTTCTATATATTTATATAATTTATTAAAACAATTTTTTTTTTTTATATTTTATTATTTAATGGATCACATTTACATGCTAAATGATTTATGTTCACTCATAATATTTTTTTTAATTTATAAAAAACAATTATCTAATATAATGTTTAATCTTTTATCAGTGAATAAAGAAATTGAACTATAGTATGGAATTACTTTTCCTTAAAATCTTAAACCTATCTCAATACACTTTATATATTTTAAATTCAAAATTTGATGATGATGATGATGATGATGATGATGATGATGATG
>CBVK0100286827.1:0-22055 GCA_900067695.1 Picea abies
CGTTGTCAGAGTCCTTGTCGAGCGCCTTCCGTAAGGGGCGCATTAGTTCTTCTTATTTATGTTGTACTTGATTGTGGTCAGTGGTAGCTTGGTCTGTTGTGTCGGGTGGGATGTAGACACCTCCAGGTTCCTCAAAACAGTCGCCAGCCCTAAGACCTTAAATGGTTAAAACCGATGGGAACCTGGGCTTGAGCGTTGCTTATGTGTCTTGGAGGTCCTAACCATTGCAGGGTAGGACGGGAGGGAGGGAGGTCGCATTTAGCAGTTAGATTTACTTGTCGTGTGATCATCATTTATGCATGTGGTTACATGTCATGCATCCTAGTCATCTTCTTATGTTCATCCTGGTTGAGTCATATTCATCATCGGGTGGCGACGCAGAGTCGAATGGGTTGTTGTTGTTTCCTTGTACACACGCATGGACACACACTTCTAAAAACAAAACAAAAAAATTGCACCTATTATTGGAGTGGTTGTCGTAACGAGGCGGTTCGTTACAGATTTTAAGACATTAAATTATACATGTGAACTCCCACCCTCTTCAAACTCTCCCAATGAGAATTGAGACATGTCTTCCCAAGTAGTAGGAGATGGAATATTGATATGTGAACAACACAACTAAGAACTAAATCTAGGATTCAATGTGTTCACAATTATACAAAATTATAAATGTTGTCGATCTCTTATTCAAAAGAGTGGAGATTGAACAATTATTAGAAAACACATATCTGATTCAATCCATCCAAATTTAAACTTGTAGAATCAAGTCCCCTACTTACTGGAGATTCATTTAACATATCTCAAAATTGTAATTAATGTCAATAACAACTCAGTTATTTCTATAGATACAATGATATCTAAAACTAGAATTATAAGTAAACTATCATAAAATGCTTCAAAAATTTATTAACTATAACACATACCAATCTGCGGTTCGGGTCATCATTTTGAATGACCTTCTTCCAACCATCCCGCCAAAATTTTGCATACTCCAAAACATCTTATGCTGACATGGTATCTAACTCCGCATCTGTTTATAAACAAATGTAGCCCTGGAATTGGCTTCCGCTTGCTGACGGTTCATGCCAACATTAACACCATAAAAAATTGCTTCCAAATTTTTCTCGATTATAGTCCTGGCCTCTTTGTCAACCTTTGATGTGGCCTGCAACTCTGAATGTGAAGAAAATGCCCCTGTTGGGTGAGGTACTAAAGGTTGTGGAGGAATCGGCAATGTTGCACTCTGATATGCCCCTTTGTGATCATATGTATGCTCTTTACCAGTCCCATAATATTTGGACAATAGACTAGTATAATGAGGGTGCATGTGCAAGAAAAACTCTGGAAAAAAGTGTCTTCCAAAATAGTGTGGAACCTCATCATTCCACGGAAATTTCTCATATACCGCCAAAAATCTATTTTACAGATGTCCTGCAATGTCAGAGTGCTTAAAATATTGCACCGTCAACATTTTCTGCTTTGGGCCCTCTTTCAAATTGAACATCGAAATGGCATCTTCTTTTGAAACTCTATTTTTTACTGCCTCCCATTTATCAGAGCCCATCACCTCTGACTTTCGCCGCCTCATTAGATCGAAAAAACTGTCAGTGGTTGGCCCCATCTTCTGGTTGGCCCCATCTTTTGATATATGTTCATAAAGTTTCTCAATGAATGAAAAACAATTTGCAAGCTTTGTTTAATCTCTTGAGGGAGTTCCAAGAGCACCAAATCATTTTCCAGCCTCCTTTTAACACCTGAGAATTGCTCAAGTGTCATTTCTTTCACAATCCCTTCATAGGGAAGTTCATCACCAACATCTGAAGGATAGGTGGACGTAGGTGTGTAATCTTCTATTTCTTGATAACACGGCCTCTTAAATCCACCTTCACCCTCTGCATCAAAATTTGAATCTTCATGAAAACCACTCTCTCTTTCATTTTCGTCTCTTGTTGTAAACTGATTGTCTATACACACATTTGAAAGTAACTACAAGATTTAACTTCACATAAATTTAAATACAAAAAAAATAGAACAAAAATAAACAAAATCAAAGAAAATTACCAGAAATATTCTCTTGTCTAGAGGTATTCCCTACATTCTCAGGTGTATAAGTATCAATGTGAAACCTATATAAGAAGGTTGCATCCATAGCACTTGCTTGAGAAGGTTCTACAGTTGATCTATTCACAGACTCGTTTGGAAATCTCCTATGACGAGATTGTTGTTGGTCACTCGGAGTCTCAGTCGAAGGAATTCTTGTTCTTCCTTCTTGGTATAACCCAGAGAATTTGTGAGGAATGTTTATAGAATCCTGTGTTGACATATCTCCTCAATATCTATCCAAAATATAGAGTTTATTAATAAAAATGCAGAGATGTACCCAAGTTCAATCAATTAAAAATGCAGAGAAAAATCGAAGTTTTAATCAATCAAGCCGCAAATGTACTCATTCATAAGAAGGCACAAATAATAAACATTCATCCATGAATCAATCAAATTAAATATAAGTAAGGGATAGACAATAGAACAAATTATTATCCTTCACTCATCATCCATGCACAGAAAAGCAAAGCATTTGAATCTATAGGTCTTTAAACATCGAAGTGACGACCTTCAATTCAGCTCCTAGCCGACTGCTCAGGAACAAACTGATGACTAAAGGGACAAGGGATGGAAGATAAAACCACATTCTTATCATAAAAATCAATAAAACCCACACAAAGAAATCATTGAAATCAGAAGTTGGGTTCGCCAAGGGAAATCAATTTAGAAAAACATCAAGTAAAGGGATTCATTAAAAGTTCTGTATGGTTGGATCCACTAAAAAAATGTATTAGAACAATTATTTAAGACTCCAAGTAAAAGTTCCCTATGGTTGGATCCACAAAGACCACATATAATGTAATGCATTACAATTCCCAAAACAAAGAGTTTAATCTTCATAACCTCACACACCCACTAATAACATCAACATGTTTTGATCACAACGAGGTGAAGGTCTTACATGAACATGGATTATATGCCAAGTATATTACATTAAATGTTGATCGGATATATTTCAAGGAAAAACCAAATCTACACAAGTGTATATATTCTACAGGTTGAGGGAATGACTACATTGAATATACTACCTATGTTTCACAGTTTGTTTTCTATTGGGTGTGTTATACTAATGCATATTTTACATATCATATTGCAATGTAATATGTCATGAAATATATTAATATATAACATATTACATTGTAATATGTTATAACATGTTACAATGTAATTGTATGTTACATTGTAACATATTATTTCCTAGTAGCCTTGTCACACCCCAAGAATCAAACTTTCATATGGTTTGACTTCTCAAAGTTCTTGGCAAATACAATGGACCAACAATTTAAATATTTTAGGGGTACCAAGTCATTCATATACCAATATCACTTGATCCATATGTTAATCTATCAAAACTACTCACATCAGGGTTATTTTAATTCAAGGATGGTGAATGACCAACCAACATGTTGCTCTCCCAAACATTGAGTGGCTACCTATGGTATGAGAACATGTCACCACTAAAGGTTTTTTGCAGTTTGTAAACTCTTTTATGTCTAAATTCGACTTTATTATCCACAATGAAGTATTTGTTGTAATTATTTCTTTAGTCAAAGGGTCACTACAATTGAAAAACAACATCAGAGTGGGAGACTAAATATGTAGGTTTATAAATTATTTATTAATGTCCAAATATGTATGTTTATAGTATATTTATTAAATTTAAATATATGTGTTTTAAAAAAATTCCATTGTATGTATATTACTCCTCCATTGTACTCTAATATTACATATGTAAAAATGGAATTATAAATTTAATTCCTACAGATTTGTAATTTTTATAAAATAAAAAAAAGTTTGAAATAAAAACATGAACAGTTTGAATTTTTTATAAAATACAAAATGTTTGAAATGAATGTGACTTGGCAGAGGTGATCATTCACAATGCATATTTTATCAATAAAAATGCAGAGACGTACCCAAGTTCAAACAATTAAAAACGCAGAGAGAAACTGAAGTTTTAATCAATCAAGACACACATGTACCCTTTCATAAAAAGGCGTAAAGACTAAACATTCAGCCATAAATCAATCAACTCAAAGATAAGTAAGGGATAGATAGAAGAACAAATTCTTATCCTTCACTCATCATCCATGCACATAAAATTAGGGCATTTGAATCTATAAGTCTTTAAACACTGAAGTGACAACCATCAATTTGTCTCCTGGCCGATTGCTCAAGAACGGACTGATGACTAAAGAGATAAGGGACGGAAGATAAAAACTCAATATTTTCATAATAATAAATAAAAACCACACAAAGAATTCATTGAAATCAGAAGTTGGGTTCGCCAAGGGATTGTCATTCAACTCAGAGGTTTATCATTCACAATGCAGATTTTATCAATAAAAATGCAGAGATGTACCCAAGTTCAAGCAATTAAAAACCCAGAGAGAAATCGAAGTTTTAATAAATCAAGCTGGATAGGTACTCATTCATAAGAAGGCGCAAAGACTAAACATTCATCCATGAATCAATCAACTGAAAGATAAGTAAAGGGATAAACAACAGGGAAAATTATTATTCTTCACTCATCATCCATGCACAAAAAAACAGGGAATTTGAATCTATAGATCTTTAAACACCGAAGTGGCAACCGTCGATTCAGCTACTGGCCAACTGCTCAGGCATGGAATGATGACTAAAGGGATAAGGTATAGAATATAAAACCACAATCTTTTCATAATAATCAATAAAACCCACACATCGAAGTCATTGAAATCAGAAGTTGGGTTTGCCAAGGGAAATCAATTCAGTAAAACAACATACAAGGGGATTACAGATACAAGTTAATAATTTATTAATGGTAGGAATGAGTGATATATATTTTGAAGAAGATGCAATTGAGTGATTCTTAATTGTCACAAAATTTATGGTGGTAATGAAGCCTATTTCTACAAATAGTAATGTGAGTTTTAATGGCATATATATTTTGAAGAAGATGAAATTGAGCGACTCTTAATTGTCACAAAATTAATGATTCCAAATGGTAATGTCTACAATGTGTTAATGGAGTATTTTAGGTGATATTCTTACATTATCTTTGTGATCTATAAAATGATTTTCTAGGATGTTTTGTTTTGAAATTTGATCATTCAATATATTTTCCATATTTTCCAACATGCATAGTTTACTTGTTATAGTGCATAATATATTATGGTTGGCTAGGATACTACATAGGATCTTCTCGATAAATATGATAAATATTTGAGTGAGTTAAAGTTTAAATATTTAATAATAATATTGCCTTTATATGAAGCAGGTCATTATTTCTAATTCTAAGACTTTGCAAAACTGGTGATATTTTGAAAGGGGCATATAAAGAAGCTTAAAATAATGGTAGAAGTTCACTATTAAGGGTCTTACTACTATGATCAAAGCAAGTAGAACATGAATACAACAAGTATGTATGTGAGACATGATGCACCTTATTAGGATAAGAGCTACTATTGAGTGAAAGTAAGGTAATCAAGTGTATCTGTACTAACCAATTATCATGTTATGTTATCAGTAACTCCTAATCAATTGATTAAGTAAAGAGTTGTTGTTATACTAGTAATGAACAGACCATTGCAAGGATATGTCATATCTATAATAAGTATGATGTAAGAATAATGAATATTAGTAACAAGCTTAAGAACATTGATTAACAAGACTGTAATCAAAAAAATATGAACTTGCTTAGTTAGCTTGAATAAGCTGTAAGTGATACCACTAAGAGTTATGGATTCCAAGATGTTACAATCTAGTCATTGTGTTTAGTTTAAGCATTTGTATTACACTAATATGGGCTCTGTAACACAACTTGTATTCAAGCAAGTATGGGCAAAGGGTAATCATACTAGTATCATTACATTTAATGAAGGGTCCATGTTTCTTCTATCATTACTTAGGTAATAATCGTGATGTTATAACTCATATGGGATTAGAGCTCTAGTCATATCTTACACTTTTCTCGAGTCTAATACAGGTCCATATAATCTTACAACCTATTGGATACAAGAGTATGTATTCTCGTAATCGATTACACATAGTTAATATTGGTAAAATAGTATGTGTTTCCTTTATCGATTGGGCTATGCCATATCTTACAATAGTTGAAACATGGGTAATAAGAATGTTCAATACATGTGTGTAAACAACTTAGGTATTAGCTTAGCTTTAGCTGTGTATAGTTTATTGGAATAAGATGATCATCCTATACGTTACACAGTATTGGTTTCATTACCATTAGTTACATGGACTAGAACAGTGATACACATTGAATACTTAAATCTATGTAATATGAGTAGTATTGATTACTAATATTAACTACACAATCGGGTTATGACTCTGTGTTGAATACACTATAATACCTTGTTTCTAAATATGGTTAATGTAAATGTTTGATTACGTATCTACTTATTAAGCTCTATGCAAACCTATGTTACTTTGATTATGTATTACTTGCATCATTCATTTATAGGGATAAGATCAATACCAAGTTGTTACCTATCACTAATACTGAAGCTCATCTCCATTGCTTGTATTGGATAGTGTAAGTAGTGATCTCAAAGGTTACATATGCCTTTTATTATGATTTACTACTAGTCCAACCTAAGAGCTTAGAAAGCCCATACTTATCTAAACAGTGTTTTAATTACACACACTAATAAGATCCATATTGAAGCTTGGTACTAACTCCATAGATTATTGATATGTCTATTCCTATGTATAAGATGGGCTATTGATTTCCCCTAATTCCTATGGTATCCATACTCATACGATAAATACACACCTTCTGATAGGAAAAACATTCATATATGGTATTAGTAATAGCATAAGATCTTGAATATGGAGTATCTTATACATATCTAATTTCTGAGAAATGGTCTTAATACTACTCATTCTACTGCCCAATTTGATCAAGTTGCAGATAGAGATATACTGATGACCTATGGGAATAAAGAATATCAATAATATGCATACTTCAAAGGGAAGATCAAAGTATTCAACTTTGTTTACATGTATCAAGCTAACAAGAGATATTCAAATTACATCATGTTCTTAGTACCCAACCCCATATATTCCCATCAGTTTATGAGATAAGTACCAAGTAAAGGAGTGTGAATCATGTTTACCTAATCAAGCAATCATAGGAACATTTGTAGTAAACCTATATGAGATTCATAGATATTACAGTAATCAAATTACTTAAGCTTCATATTCCATGGACTCACAAGTATTACATGTTGTAAGCTCTACCTTATTTCCATAATCATATCCTCTTGCTAATACAGGCTAATACATAAGTTGTGATTACTTACAAGGATAAGCTAGATAAGCAATGGGTATAACACTTACCATGGATCTAAAAGCATAGAGTAAGCTTGTATCCTTACATCGGTATTGGATCAATTCCCATGAGATCCGTAATCAATATCAAGCATGTATGATGTCAATACACTGTATAACCTATGTGATTGAATATGTTATGTATTAATCATACCAATGAATTTGAACAATACTAGTACCATATAAGCTTGGAATCAAACATGATAACACAATTAAAAATTGGAGTTCATATTAATATGTACGTACTAATAGCTCATGACACCAATATGTATAAGATCAATACTTGGAGCTATATACTAGTTACACTCTTATCTGATTCATTGTATAGATCAATGGGATTCATTCATCTCATAATGAGCACCTATGTAAGCTAAGTGTTCTAGAGGTTGTATACTTTATAGTGGTGATTGATTGCTACATGCCCTATGAACCAGCTAGGAGATTCTCTAATATATGAATATTTCCATTTGAGACGTAGCCACACTATTGATTGCTTATGTTCCTATAGTCACCCTGCAATCTCAATATGGTATTTATCAAATTAGGTAGATAGGATACCACTTGTATTCATTCAATGGGATTACTTATACCACTCATACCTACCCCGAGTAGAAGGGTAAGATAGACCAGTGAGAAAAGGGAACAAGGGATAGCGACACACTTACTACGATAGGTAGTATATCAATAATATGGAACCCATTTCAGCTTAGCTAGTCTCAATACACATAGGTTCTCTATTACTTATAAGCCCAATATTGACTGCACTATTCCCATAAAAAGCTAATATCATAACAATAGCTATGGGTATAAGTAATCAGCTTGACTGGATTAGTACTAATCCCAATTCTTATGTAAGTTGAATGATAAATAAGCTCACATGGGGTATATACACATTACAATAGTAATAATTAGGATTCCATAATAAATATGACTAAGCCTACGATATAAGTAAAGGTTCAGGGCTATGTGTATAAGGATTACAATACTAAACTTAAGCTAGTCTAACTATGATTGGTTTCATTACTATACCAATACATCGTGCTAGTATGATCGAATCGTAACCAGATAAGTATGATTCCCATTAGAGTGATACATGTTATAACTATGTGTAATAGACGTAATATACCAATGCTGATACTAGGTTCAATGGGAAACAACATGGTAACATAAGAGATATGGAAACTATGATTACTAGTAATACAGGTGCTATAATGAACAACATCGTTTATCACTTACTATGATTAATGGAATTACTACTATATCTACCTAATGATCTCATATTCAGTGCAAGTTGTTAGTGTTTTCCTATGGGAATTAAGTAACATAGATGTGTTGTAATAGGTAATGGTAGAATAGAAACAATAAGTATGGCATTGGCTCTAAGCTCTTATATAGGGGAAATGACTAGAACCATTAGCGTTACTTAAGCTAGTATCACTTCTATTACTCACATGGTCATACAAGCTCACTATGATAACTTCTCTATATGGGATATGACTTCAAGTGTTATGCTTAAGCTCTACCTTATATTACCATAACTATGATGAGGTTTGTACGTATGATAGTTATGTATGTTCTATAAAGGTTAGTGAATCATTACAACTTAGTTGAGTTTGGTTTATGTATATAAAGCTACTAATAGTGTTATGTGTGTCATATTATGTTACAAGTACAATATAACCATAATCACTAAAACAGTGGAATTTGTTATCATAGCTATTACAGATAACAAGGGCATTTAACCTGCAATGATGACTACCAACCCGTTTGATCTATGTATTACTAATATACAATATCACATATTACACATAACTAGTATTAGTGCACTATGAGGTTAGTCTCATTCTCATTAATCTATGTAATCAAATCATCAAAAGTAACCTGTATCATGCTTATTAGTTACACTCTATACTTAACATTATGTTATGGCATTACTACTGATTGATCTGAGTATTAAGCCCATAAGTATATATAGATTAGCTTTGTGTTCATAAAGGTTAGAGATGTCTATGATTACCATTACTAAGTTGTAACATGTACAAAAGGTGATATAAATTATATGTATAGGGTCAAATACTTACTCCTAAGCTCTAAGATGAGCTGCTTACAACCTGTATAAATATGAAGTAATATGAAAATACTGATGATTACACTCTTCATGCTATAACTAGTAATCAATACTAATCAAATGACTGGAATGATACAGATAAGTGAATACAGTAAGTTGAATATGACTTAGTACTACCACTTTAATCATAGTATCCATGCATCATAAGATGATTGATTTCCATTGCTTGTAAGTTGCGTTTGAATTAAGGTGGGAATCACATTGGTCTCATAGTAAGCTTCCACTTGTTCATACTATATTAGCATATCAAATATGGATAAACAGTATTCCAACTTTCCCTTATTAGTGACTATTGATTTAATGGTAATTAGACTCCATCATAACTAGAGTAATTGAATACAAAGCTTGTGCATGCTTATACTAGTTGATTTGATTATGGTAATAAAGTAGTCTTACTATGAATGGTATAAGGATTATCATAGAGCCTAACCTATCAGTAAATCTGAGTTAAACTATACGGGAAACATATGTTGGATTACTGAAGGGGGGGTGAATCAGTAATAGCATAATTATAATCCTTTTTCTCCAAATAATCCAAGTGTTATATAAATGTAGAATTATTATCCAATAATGAGAAATAAAAAATGAACAATCACACACTTATAAAGTACACCAGTGTTTTACATGCAAACCCAAATCAGGAGAAAACCACAGAATGCTTTATCTTATATGTCTTGAAAAGCACCAACTTCCTTTGTTTTCCAGCTGCAACTGGAAGGAGGCTCCAACCCCCTATATTCTCAGTCTATAACTTGAGGGAAGCTCCAACTCCCCAATTCTCTGGCTACAACTAGAAGGAGGCTACAACCCCCTATGTTCTCTGGATAAAACCAGAAGGAGGCTACAACCCCCTATGTTCTCTGGCTACAATCGAAATGTGGCTACAACCACCTGTCCTTGCCCCGTCCAACCGCCCTGAAGTAAAAGTAGAATGATGGAACCATTGTAACACTATCACTATGAGATATACCACTGTAAACATGTACCAATAAACATGAACCATGCATCAACCATGAATCAACCTATACATCAACCTATAATCAGCCTGTACCATAAACAAGTGCATCAACCATGCAGCAACCTGTAGCAAACAATATGTAATCAAAATGTACCATAAATAAGTGCAACCAACCATGTACCAATTATGTATCAATCATGTGTCAAGTACTCATCAAATTTGATTCATCAATATGTACCAACATTATCAACTATACACCTCATGTATGTGTCAATTCATCAACTACTTGTCTCAAGAATGTACCCAACTTGTACCTCAACCAAAATCCCTCATCAGTTTTATCATCCAAATATGATTTGTAACTTTGTAATGGACCTGGTGTATATGATCACATACCTGCAAACCTTCCTTAAATTTAACAACAAGATACTAGCATTTTCATCAAACGTTTCTTTAGTCTCACAAGACTAGTTTTGGGTTAGTCAACAACCCTAACTTGAAATAATCATAACTTTGTACCTATAATGAATAAAGATATGAAACTGGTACACAATGTTCTTCAGTGTTTTTTATGAAATTCCTCCAATTTTCACTACTTGGAACCTCTCAAAAAAGGATTTATGGAAAAATTGGCACACCTTGTTAAATTCTGGCTTATTATAGAGAGTGACCTTGTAGAGCGTGCCCCACACAGAATATTTGTTGAATTGATCGAAAAATAATACACAAAATAGTAAAGATTGTACTCTAACTAACACATTGGGTATTATGGAATTTAGATCTGGTATGAAGAGGTTATGATGTTTTTACCTGAAACCCCTATTTTTTACTAGTTTCAAGACTAGCCACAAACCCTATTTTCCATGGAGTGTAACTCCAAAAATGAAAGGACCCACAAGATGATTTTTTTACCATAGATACTTGGATATGTTTTATCAATGGAATAGAAATTTCACGATCTGAATCATTATATAAAAGAAGTTATTGCGAAAATGGTAAGATGACCTAAAAAAAACATACCTTAGAAAGCATCATCAAAAGAATTTATCCTTCCTTGAATTCCGGCCTCCTTTTCTTCACTTTCCTTGGAGATTTAGCTTAGATATCCTTTGGTTACCTCAGAAACCTATAGGTATTCAATATTCTCAAGTGTGTCTTAATGAGAGAGCATTTCCGATGATTTATACTCTCTAAGAAGCTTCTTTAAAAACATCTTCTAGGTCACTTTGCCCACTTTCCTTATTTTAGGGTTAACCCATTTCTAATTTCTCCATTAAATTTGTTATTGAATTAATTTATTTTTTATTCACTTTTAATTATAGTACACTCATCACTTAACTTTATTATTTACCTTTTAAATAATCTTAAACCACTTTGACTACTTTGACCTTTTGGGGCTTCTAGATGACATAGGAGGGTCCTCCAACTTCGTAAGTCCATAACTCTCAAACCGTGACGAGTTATGTGACGTTCCACATACCACCAGAAATGGAATGACATTTAATATACATATAGAATAGTATTACTTGAAAATATATCAAAACTCATACCATTATCCATCAAACAAACTTGAGTCCATTACCCAAACCTGGGTTTTCCAACTTCTCATGCCCATAACTCTCTAACCGTGAGGAGTTATGTGATGTTCCACATACCACCAAAAATGGCATGAAAATAAATATCCATATAGGATAGTTTCACTAAAAAATTCACTGGCGTTCATCTCATTATTCTACAAATAATCATGGGTTCTATAACCATACTTCTAGGATAACTCAATCTGCAAAGCGTCTTCTCTTGAGGGATTTCACCATAAGGGGACCACTTTGGAGTTCATGCATTTCTACTTATTATCAACCAGGAAAAGACAATAATGAGTCATATTTACATCAAACAATCTTGGGTCCATTACCCAACCTTTGTGCTACAGGGCTTTCTTCAAGGGTTAACATCAATGACAACCAACCTTAATCAACAATCTCCCCCTTTGGCATTGATGGAAACACTATGATGCAATACTGAAATCCTATCACTCATGCTCCCCTTGGAACCATGCCTCTATCCTCTGCCTTTGTCCTCTACATCTGATAAATCTCTCCCCCTTTGTCATCAATGACAAAGATATCTTTCCATCCAAGGTTGCTCCCCCTGACTGAACTATCCTCTTATGGTGCTTCCTTGTGTAAATATATGACATATAAGATAAGCATTCAAAAAGCATTCATTTTGGAGTATAAATAACTCCAAGTCATTAGCGAAGATATTCAAAGGATTCCCGTGGAAGTGGTTTTGTGAAGATTTCTACCACCTGTTCTTTTGTGCCCACATACTCAACTTTGATGTTATTTTTTTGCAACCTGCTCCCATAGAAAGTGATACTTTATTAGAATGTGATTCATATTGGAGTGCATCAATGGTTTCTTTGAGATAATGATGGCACTTTTATTATCATAATATATTGGAATGGGATCATAATACTCAACCTGTATATCTGTCAGAGTTTGTTTCATCCAAAGAACCTGTGTACAACATGATGCTTCTGCAATATACTCTACCTCGGTTGTAGATAAAAATATTAATGATTGTTTCTTACTTATCCATGATACTAAACACTTACCCAAGTAGAATGTTGCTCCACTGGTTCTTCTTCGGTCATCAATACAACCTACCCAATCTACATATTTTTAGGCAATAAGTGAAATATCCTTTCCTTTTGGATACCATAATCCAAACTCTTATGTTCCTTTGAGATGTCTAAAAATCCTCTTCACTGCTAACACATGCAAGTCCTTTGGTGTTTCTTGAAATTGTGCCACCTATCCAACTGCCTGCATTACATCTGGTCTAGATGTTGTCACATATAGTAGGCTACCAATCATTGACCTATATTGCCTCTGATCTGTAGACTTCGAATCATCATATTTTCTCAACTTGCAATTGGTTTGCATGGGAATGATAACTAGTTTGCAATCTTCCATTCCGAACCTCTTTAGCATTTCTATGATATACTTGGCTTGAGAAATAAAGATTCCTTGGTTTCTTTGACATATCTGAGGTCCCGAAAATAAGGATAGTTCTCCAAGTAACGACATTTCAAATTCATTCTTCATATCTTTTGCAACTTTCTGACTTAACATGTCATCATCACTACCAAAAGTAATATCATCAACATAAACTTCAATTACTAAAATATTACCTTCACTTACCTTGATGTAGAGGTTGATGTCTACACTTCCTTTTCTAAACCCTGCATGGTGCAGAAACTTATCCAGTCTAGAGTACCATGCTCTAGAAGCTTGTTTTGGACCATACAAGACCTTTTTTAGTTTACACACATAATATGTGTTATCTGACAACTGAAATCATTCTGGTTGTTCAATGTAGACTTCTTCTTCAAGTTCCCCATTCATAAAAGTTGATTTTATGTCCATCTGATATACATTAACATATTTGGAGCATGCATAGGCTAAAAGAAATCATATTTCTTTCATTCTGGCAACTGGGGAAAATGTCTCTTCAAAGTCCATTCCTTCAATCTGTGCATATCCTTTACATACCAATCTAGATTTGTTCCTTGTAACTTGTCCATCTTCATTTAATTTATTCATAATAACCCCTTTGTGTTGATCACATTCTTATTCTTTGGTCTTGGAACCAGTTCCCAAGTGTAATTTTTCTCTATTTGATCCAATTCTTCATTCATGGCCTTATTCCAAAATTCATCCTTGTTGGATTCTTCAAAACAATTTGTTTCAATTGTAGATAAGAGTGCTAGGTGTGTTTGTTCTGGTGAATGGATGTTTCTTCTAGTCTCAACTCCTGCATCTTTGTGTCCAATAATATGATCTGAAGGATGATTCTTCTGTACTCATTTTCTAGGTGTCTTTGGAGATACTTGTTGAATGTACTCTTATGCTTCTGTTGGATTCTCTTCATCTTCCTCTTCTACTTCATATTTTGCTTCTTCTTCTTCGAAAATTTGTTCCATTGATTTGTTTTATTCTTCCTTTGATTCTGGTCTTCCTGTTTCATCAATTGTTACATTGATGCTTTCCACAACTTTGTTCAATATTAGATTGTAACACTTTTATGATTTCCTTGTACTTGAGTAACCAACAATTAATCCTTTGTCCACACGAGAGTCAAACTTTCCCATTCTACCATCTTCTCTTTTGATGTAGCATTTTCTTCCAAAAACTCTGAAGTTCTTTACATTTGCTGGTATTCCTTTCCATAGCTCGTAGGGAGTTTTATTAGTGTTGTTTCTGAGCATTAATCTATTTTGAATGTGAACTGGTGTATGCACTGCATGTATCCAAAATATATCTATCAATTTGGAATCCATTAGCATTGTTCAAGCCATTTCCTGTACTACCTTGTTCTTTATTTCAACAACTCCATTCTATTGAGGTGTCCTAGCAACGAAGAATTGTCTTTTTATTCCATGATTGTTGTAGTAGTTCATACATTCCTTTGAAGTGAACTCTCCTCCATTACCAAATCTCAAGCATTTGATTCTTGAATCCATATCATTTTCAACCATTTCCTTGTAGATATTGAAGTTTTCAAAATCTTCTTACTTGTTCTTGAGAAAGAAAACTACAGTCATTCTTGTATAATCATCAACTAATAACATAAAGTATCTCTCACCTTTTAAGCCATTTGTTGTAGTTGGTCCAACTAGATCAATATGCATAATTTCCAGTGGTCTTGTTGTTGAATATTCCTTTGATTTCAACCTGGTTTTTGTTTGCTTTCCTTGTTGACAATGCTTGCATAAAGTGTTGGTTGGTTTCGTGATCTGGGGCATTTCTCTGATTGCTTCTCTTTTGCTGACTTTGACAAGGTTATAAAAATGAATGTGACCCATTCTTTTGTGCCATAGCCAACTTTCATCTTCCTTTCCTAGACAACACTTTTCATTTCCAATTTCACTTAACACATATATGTTGTTTGAAGTTCTTGTAGTTGTACCGACCAATTTCCCTTAACCTTCTCTTCTTATCTCACACTTTTGTGAATCGAAAGTAACTTTATGACCTTGGTCACACATTTAACTCACACTTAGAAGATTATGTTTCATATCTTCTACCAGTAGAACATTTTGTGCCTTTTTATTCTTATTCCCAATTAGGAATTGTGCCTTCTCCAATGATTTTGGTTGAATTATCATTTTCGAAGGAGACTGATCCATTTCTTTCCTTTCGCAAAGTAAGAAATTTGTCTCTATCACCTATCATGTGCTTTGAACACCCACTGTCAACATACCAACCGTGTTTCTTTGGCTTAGCTTGTATATTGATCTCGCTTTCTTATCCATGTCGTTTTATAAGGTTCTTCTCTGTGACTGTTGTTATTCTGTTGAGGTTCTTTAGGAGGGACTGTCATTCTACAATTTTTGGCCATGTTTCCAAAATTGTTACATTTGTAACATTCCACTTCAGTGTTCAAATATTCAAACTTGTTCTAACTTCTTCTTTTTGTTTCACTAGGTCTTCTTGAGTAACCCCTTTGTGTATGACTCTCAAAGTTTTTATTGTTCCTTTTGTTATCTCTGCAATTCACAGCTTTATGTCCAAAATTATTACATGCATAACATAAACCAAAAAATATAGTTTAATATCTGGGAATTGAAGATATTCTGAAATAAGGTGCTCTTATGAATGCTTCTTCTTCTTGAGGCCTATCTGTCTGTTGTTGATTCTAAAATCTGAATCTTCTTAATGAAGGAGTGTCCCTGTAATCTTCCTTGTACATCTTCCTATCCCCTTTGATTATTTCTTCATAGCTTTTTGGATTTGTTTCTTCCTTTGTTGTTATGGAGCTTGATCCCTTTTCTTTCTGATTTTATCCAAGTCCAGACTTGTCAAGATGAGGTTTTTGACTGTTGATAATTTCATCCAAAACTTTTGAGCTATTCTGCATTTTTTTTCTTTTGAATTTCCTTTCTTAGTGTGACAATCTATGCTTCCAAGTTTCCAATGATCTTGTCATTTTCTTCTAGTTGTTCTTTGAGTGCTTCTTCAATTCTTTTATCTTCTTCTATTTGAACCTTCAATCTTGTGATCATTTGTTCTATTTCTCGAGTGTCCTTTTTATTGTCTAGTTCTGCTTGTAGTTTCTTGTTTTCATTCATTTCTCTTCTGATAACTTCTATGGCACACATTAATTCTTCTCGATAGTCAGCTTCTGTCTCTTAAATTTCATCTTCGACTTCTTCATATCCTTCTTTGTCTTCTTCTTATTCTTCTTCGATGTCTTCTTTTTCGTAATCTTTTACTGCCATGAATAGAACTCTTCCTGCCTCACTGTCACTGATTTCATCTTCATCTGATGATGAGATGTCTTCTTTGATGCATAATCTTTTCTTGAAATATTTCTTTGTAGTTCTTTTGAATTTATATGTGTGTTTTCCTTTTGAGAAACCTTCATCATTTCTTTTTTTCTTATGAGGACATTTGTTAGAAAAATGACCAATACCATCACAATTAAAACAAATTAAAGGAAGATTACCTCTATACCTACCATTGGTTACCTTGTTCAGTCTTTTGATGAAATTGGCCACTTCTTCATCATCGTCCGAGACGTCGTTACTACTACTATATTCTTCTTGTTCCTTTTTCTTTTGCTTTGATATTTTGGATGCTTTGAAGGTTGCTTCTTTTACATTTGGATTCTCCTGTTCAGTTCTCATTTCATATGCTGTGAAGATTCCATGCCTTTTGTCAATGCTTATTGAGTTTAGATCCGATCTTTCTTCTAGTGTTGATATTGTTATCACTCCAAGAAATCACTCCCTGACTGTAGAAGGGTGTAATCTTGGTAGCTTAAAATATCAATACTATGGAAGGAAAAAGGATCAAATCGGATGACATTATAAATCCAACTCCATTTAGAAATACACAATTCACTCGAAAGACCAAGGCTTTCAACTAAGCTGCTCAAAAGATTTAAATCAAATTGTGGAAAGATGGAGAAAACCCATTATACCAGTAGACATACTTATACAACATCACATGTGAATGGACAGTAATGATATGTAAGATAATCTTCACACCAGCAGAAACATATATAAACTTACATAATCATATGACTGGATATAACAAATAAATACTTGCAACTTAAGTTTATGAATGCACCAATAGGATGACAACTATCTGGCATTGAGATAAACATCAGAAAAAAAGTATGAAGTCAGATATACCAATGAAGATATGAAATGAAAACCTCCTGTCATTGAGTATACACAAACTTGGAAAGAAAGGAAATGAAAGCTGAACATACAAAGTGAAAGAAGCTCGATGTCAAGATATACTCATGATTATTTCCAAATGATAAAAATACAAGTCTTCAAAGAAATGAACCACAGTCCTTAGAATTTTTCCTCCTCCCTTGCCTCTTACATATATGATCTTAAATAATCTTTACAAATTATTTTCAATATCCTCAAAAGATGGATCTGATAACCTCTTTTCTTATCTCAAATTCGAAATTGTGAGGTGGCTGGAAAAGATAGAAATTCCTGGAAAATGTTGCTCCAAGATTCACCTATATCCTCCAAATAAAAATATATCTTGGAAAAATTAGAGAGTTTATTTAAGAGAAATCCGTTCTTATGAAATAGCTCCTTCAGTTTCTAAAAATGGTATTCCAACTCATCAGAATTTGTCCTTAAAGACAATGACTAAAACAGGAAAAACAGAGTATTTAATTTCTGGAAATATGGTGCTCAAAGCTTGACCTATATTTCACAAATCACAATAGATATTGCAAAAATAAGAGAGGTTATTGAATAACTGCCCGTTCTTATGAAATATCTCCTTTGGTTTTGAAAAATACTCTTCTATATGATCAGAATATGTCTCCCAAGAAGGTGACTAAAACAGGGAAATCTAGATTTCCAAATCTAGTCATATTCCTACATTTTAGGATTTGATCTCTAGAATATTTCTATTGATGAAATGAAGTGCCACCTGCACTCATGGATGATATTTTATAATATATATGATTAATCATCATCATCTTCTCCTTAATAAACTCAACCAAGTCGAATTTGATATTTTGACCAAAATAATACATTTTGGAAAATTTCTGAAAATGATGTCTCATCTTGTGGGGAACTTTTGGCTGCCTTACTGAGCTATAAATGAAGATCTGAAAGTACCATTGGAAATATTAGGATGTCTAGTTGTTAATAGACTATTTGAGCATGTAAAATGAACTCTCCATGGCTCAGAAAATTGATTTTTCCCAAGGCAATTTATCAGCTGAAAAACCTGCACTTTCACAGGCTCACTACACTGTGAAAACAGTGATTTAGCTGGTTGAAAGGGAGACTTTCACCAGCTTACTACACTATGAAAAATTCATTTATCCAGTGAAAGATAAAATTTTCTTTTTGGTATATTTTGAGGTGCCACATCATTTTTTTCATTGGAAAATAAGATTTAAAGCCAACCTTATATACTTTAAAAATTAAATATCTATAAATAAATCTTTACCTTATTATCATCTTATGATATGATATCAAAATAAATTGCAAGGAATTTTTTATTGCTAACATCTAGCTCCAACTAGGATGCAGACCTTCCTGCAAGGTTTTCAAGAACCACAGATCTAATGCCTTTCCTGGAAAATAAAAATCTGAACAAAATGTGTAGTGTTGCATTGGGCATGGAGTCGGTATTCCATTGGGCATGGAATCAGCTATCTCACTTCTTTCTGGAATTTTCCCATAACCTGTGTGGATGACCTCTGCACATGCTTCAGACTGCCTTTATTCATACAAACTTGTATCTTCTACTTCTGCTACAAAATGAAGGAAAATAAATACTCAGGAAGCGAGCTTATTTCTTATTCTACTCTATCATAACCATCTCTGCAATTTGGTTAAGTAAAGGTTGATTTCCATAGCATCCATCGAAGAAATTTTAATACTAAAATGTCCTCATCATTCTTACTGATTAATAACTGATTTTTGAAATGCAACAACAATGAATAAAACTCTTTCACAAAACCAAATTCAACAGGAAATATGTGGAAGCTTACGAAATCTGAAACTTTCAAGTTTTCTGAAATGTAAGATTCTATGAAATCTGCTACTGGATCTTTAAAACTGATGTCAAGAACCTATTGGTCTTCAAGAAAAAATTGCTCCTCAATGAATTCTTCTATGCCATAAGGTTGATGACTTTCTTGTTCTTTTGTGATTACCTCATAATCATCAAACACTATAACTTTTTCTTCAGAATAATGTTCAAAAGATGATGATAGAGTAGTGTTTGATTGATAGAGATCATGATCAACTCTAAAAGTGTAGTTGTCTATATCGTCATAAGTTATCATAGATTCAACATGCTTTGTAAACTGGTCATAAATTTTATATGAATACTTATGTTTGGAATACTTTGCCCAAGTTGAATAATTTGATTTACAATCTAAAACAATTTCAGTTGCTTGTTGTTGTTTTGAAATTGCCTCATTAGTTATAATCTCTTTGTTCATGTATATCTTCTCCTTTGTCATGTTCTTGTTGCTGTTCCAAAATTGTTTTACATCCATTATCTTCAAGTTTAAATTATGAAATGCACTGACCTTCTCTTGGTTCAAGTACATGTTGATTTTCAAAATCATACTGCTTTCGGATCCTCCTAGAAGCATAAATGTTTTCATCCACTTCTAGAGCATCTTCAAACAATCTGCTAAAAGATGAAGAATTTCTTTCTAACAATAGAAGGGAAAGTTGTGAATGAAGACCTTTAACATAGTATATCATGGCGGCTTTCTCTATCAGTTAGATATCCAAAGGCATACCATAGTAGATGCTGCAAAATCTTCGATTGAAGACAAGCAAAGTTTCATTTTGTTCTTTCTTCAAAGCATAGAAAACAGCAAGGTAAGAATATGTTGATTTATGTTCACCCCAATACTTCATAAAAACATCAGATAATTATATCCAAGAGCCAATGGAGTCATCTCTTAAACCCTTAAACCAAAGAGCAGAATCTCTGATCAAATATTTTAAAATATATCTGATGATCACATCTTCATGAACAATCTTAAAACGATCAAAAAAATCCAAAAAAGATTCCAAGTGTCTCTCAAATGAAGCTTGATTCTCTTCAGAAAACCAAGGAAGATATTCATAACAGTCAAGAAGATAAGGGTGAAGGTGAGAGGGTAGCTTTAATGGCTTAAACATCTTCATCCTATTTTTGATTTGAAAGGCCGTGGGTTGATCATGAGGAATAGAAATTTGTTGACAAGTTTCAGAGGTTATGGTAACAAGTGTTGAGCTCTGTATAGGTTTTGAATCAGTTTTAATTTCTTCAAGATCACATGGTTGATCAAATTGTAAAGGAATTGAAATACAATGGTCATTTATATGGACAGGTTGAGGTAATAAGACTGATTCAACATCTACAATGTAATGATGCTGCAAATCTCCTTCCAAAGATGGATATATATAAGAGGAATGATGATTTTCTAAATAAACAAAACAAAAAATAATTCTCTTAACATGCAAAGGAAAACGCATGAAGGAGTTAATAAAGAAAAGTAACAATTCATGAAGAAGACTTAAGAATTGATACCTTGATTTAGGATTCAACCTCTTCATCTTCTGTCAACCGAATCCTCCCTAGTGGAGTCTTCAATGTGGAGTCGCCAGGAAAATGATTACAGTCAAATTTTATGTCTATCTCTTGTCTGCCATCAAGAATCAGATCTATGTTGTTCTCCTAGGGAAACTCTGCTTTCACTTTCGTTCCCCGAAAACAACGCCATTTGTTATCACTTCAAGAAATCACTCCCTCACTATAGAAGAGTGTAAGCTTGGTAACTTAAAATATCAATACTATGGAAGGAAAAAGGATCAAATCAAATGACATTATAAATCCACCTCCATTTAGAAATACATAATTCACTCGAAAGACCAAGGCTTTCAACTAAGCTACTCAGAAGATTTAAATCAAATTCTGGAAAGATGGAGAAAACCCATTATACTAGTAGACATACTTATACAAAATCACATGTGAATGGCTAGTAATTATATGTCAAATACTCTTCACACCAGCAGAAACATATATAAGCTTACATAAGAATATGACCAGATATAACAAATAAATACTTGCAACATAAGTTTATGAATGCACCAATAGGATGACAACTATCTGACATTGAGACAAACATCAGAAGCAAAGTATGAAGTCAGATATACCAACGAAGAGATGGAATGACAACCTTCTATCATTGAGTATACACAGACTTGGAAAGAAAGGAAATGAAAGCTAAACATACAAAGTGAAAGAAGCTCGATGTCAAGATATACTCATGATTATTTCCAAAGGATAAAAATACAAGTATTCAAGGAAATGAACCACAGTCCTCAGACTGTTTCCTCCTCAATTCCCTATTACATATATGAGCTTAAATAATCTTTACAAATTATTTTCAAGATCCTCAAAAGATGGATCTAATAACCTCTTTTCTTATCTCAAATTCGAAATTGTGAGGTGGCTGGAAAAGATAGAAATT
>CBVK0100286828.1:0-22053 GCA_900067695.1 Picea abies
TGTACCTTACCTTGTGGGAAGAAGGGGATAAAGGCCCAGAGGGTAAAAGCAATTGGCAAAAGATAGAAGCCAAAGAATGAAACCTGAAGATGATTTGCCCAGGGATCCTTGAGAAAGCAGTAAAAGGATTCTCGGCAAGAAACAAGGGGACCCATAAAATAATAAAACAAGACCTGGTTAGGCGATAGGGGGTCTCATCATGAGCCAACCTTCTCATTTCTGTGAAATGCTTGTGGGTAACATTTCCACCACTAGTCACCACGCTAGGGTAGTGTCCCCTAGCCAGCTTCTTGAAGAAAAAGAAATAAGAAAAAGACAAAATGAATGAATGGGCTTGGAAACATTCACATCCATGACAGGTGCAGCTCACCCTCTACAGAGGCACCCATAGGTAAGCCATACATTTCCCTGCTATCATTTCACCCCTTGCCCAAACATACCTTATCCACTTCACCCACTCACATGGCTTAGATTTGATCTCTCCTGGAAACACCCCACATCTAGTGAGCATTAGCCTAATAGGATGCCCTGTCACTTCCTCCAAACTTGGCTTGCAGATCAGTATAATGTCTTTGAGCACTTGACTGAGTAAAAGGGGTTTTATGCACATGTTTAATAAAATTGATGATTAGATGTGATTGGCATTGCTATGATCCATGTGACTTATGAGCCCATGGAGGGTGTATCCATTGATGTGAAGGACCATACCCGACAGATAGGTACCATTATGGATAGGTACACATGGGGAGATGATTAGCTTGAACCTCCATGGGGTTGAAATCCCATCAGATGGATACTGAGACCCCAATAGGGGGCAGAGACAAATCTGAGGGTTTGCACTGGAGAAGAGGAGGACGTTCCACAAGAGGCAGCTTGGCAGAGCCTTACCCAGGGGGTTGTACCCTTTCCACCAGGACGTTGGCCTTGGAAGGCCCATGACGTCACCTAGGACATTCATGGCGTCATCCAACACTTGGGAGGTTTTTGGGAGGTAGTTGTGGCACATGTTGCATGTTCCGGAGGCCCAAGGAGACATAACGTTTTGCTCCAGGAGGCCAACGTTTCCCTAGAAGGGGCTAACATCACCTTAAAAGGGCATGACGTCTTCATCTTTTCTTGATTTAGTGTTTGATTTTGACATTTAATGTAAAACCAATATTATTATGTATTTTTGGCCTTGTCGGCCTTTTGTGACCTAAAATTTAATTAAGGTCATTGGTATGGTATAAGTAAGAGAGATAAAACTCTCTTTTATTCATCATCTTTCACTCACACTTGAGTGAGGTCTAGCATTTGTGCCCTCCTTTAGGGTTTTGGCTGAAATTACTAGTGTGCACTTGTTGAAGGAGGCTTATTTTGGCTATTTTTGGCATTTTTCTTGGTGGAAGGTTTACAACTAGGGTTTGGCTTGATGAATGCTTGGTAAATGTAAGTGAATTTATGAAATCCTTCCCTTACTTGAATGGTTATAGTATTTTACTTGCATTTTGTTAATGAAATTTGCTAGAATAAATACTAGGAAATAAGCACATGTTGGTGTCCTTATTTTAAGTCCCTACTATATTGTGTCATTTTGCTTGTTGAATACATTACTAAGGCCTTGCCATTGCAACACCCTATCATTTGTTCTTCTTCCTGGCCTATTTTACCTTGTCATTGAGCTAAAGAAGGAGGAAAACGTGCTAAGGCCTAGGGTTTCCTACACCTTAGTAAATTGTTTTCCCCTAGGGTTTGATGGTTGAAGCCTTGGCTTACCAACACCTCACCATCTAACTCCTCTTGTCTTTGGCCCTACTATTATCATTTGTTCCTTCAATTCTTGCCGCCACTTTTGACTCTATTTTCCCTATGAATGCACTGATATAAGACCTTTTTCTTGAGTGCCTTGATCACAAACTTCAAACATCCAATACCTTTAAAAATCACTAACAACTACTAACCCTAGCTTAAAATTGACTTACTAACCCTATTGTTGCTATTATCCATTTGTGTTATAGTCATATCTTTGCAGCATTTAATACTTCTTTAAAGAAATTGAAAGAAAGGATTAATGTATACTTGCTTCTAATGAATGTTGGTGTTAAGATATTGATAATTAGTCATCCTTGCTCATTTTGAAGCATTTATTGTGAAGTATCATATTGTGATTATTGCTATTATACATCATTGATTGCTTCATCAATAATATCAGTCAATTGCTTTATTCGAGAAAGTCCAATTATGTGAAGTACTAACCAGCAAGTGACCTTGCAAATATAGTTTCTTGCTACTTTGTTTTGGGCATGTACATCTTCTGGTTATTATTATCTTTATTAGCTGTTTAGCCGGACTTTCTGATCGGTGGTGAATTGTGAGAGGGAAACTTTAACCTTGACCTTTTAATCTTTGCCATCTCAAAACCCCAGGTCACCGGGGACGTCTCTCTTGGGCCTACCACCCTACATAGAAAGAGACTTCTTGTTGAGGTGACAGTGATAGGATAGTCTCTTGTTGTGTCAGTTTGTCTTCTTTTACCTTTCCTTTACATCCAAGTACAAATTGTGCAATAACAATCATGTTGGGACTTATGACTCATTAGTCCCCATGTACCCTTCAAAAAAGTTAATAGTTAATTTCTATTTTTCTTCACATATTCTTTGGATAAAGTATTGAATTTCCTTGAACCTAAGTAATACCTTTTCTTCCTATTCATTTTAAGAACCACTATGCAAATTTAATATTTTCCTTGCTAGGAAAGATATGATTGTTGGCTTTGAGAAGCAGTATTACACTTATCACAATAATATCGCCATAATCCGATGTGGTGATATTATTGCCTTTAATTACCGAAATAATTTAAGTAATTATCACAACAATATGGAAATTATCACCATGTTTGTGTCAATATCACCCTATAAACAGATTATTGGTTTTTTAACCCTCATTTTGCAAAAGTGAGTTAGGGGATTGAGCTCTAAAGATATTGTGACCATTTTCCATCAAGCAAACAAGGGGAAATCCATTGTTTTCATTGTTGTAACACTCTTTCATAATGTAACGCTCTAATACCAAACTGTAACGCCCCCATTCCGGGTCGGGCAGGCGCTACTTCGCGGAACAACATCATTCTCATACTTGATTGATAACATGAATTTAAATCAAATGAAACACATTTAAACTCGGAGTAACCATAAGAATTACTTCTATTATAAATAATCAATGACTTTAGCATTAATTCGTATGAACAACAGAATACATGATAAATATAAATACACAGACATGTAGAAAAGTAATTAAAACATCATCTGGTACTTATCTTTGAAATGATGGTAATTCCACCAACCAAGTGCAGGCCTTCCACGAACCTCCCAACCTTAGACCACACTTCTCATCAAGCTCAATAGTGGGTCACCCCCGAGCTGGGACTAAGCTACACCCCCAAGGCAAGGAATCCTAGGCTAGGCTAAGGTTACAGAGAAAACACATAGTCACAAGGAAGGATTCTCTCCCAGGAACCACTTATGCCCACTGCCCACAGACTCTCCTTCCCCACATGCATGTTCCACCCCAAGAGTATACACCTTCTCTGTCACCTAGACAGTCCTTCGGCTGCTAACCTCCCTTGCCTTGGGTTTCAGCAACAGACCGGACCGGAAGTCTCCGAGCTCTATGGAAGCTACAGGGTTCCTTCCAGAAGTTCTCTCATTCCTCTGTGCACTCTCTCACCTGGAGAGAGTCGCTCACAGGCCCAGTAACCTGTTCTTCCAACTTCACCACCTCTCTCACCTGGAGAGAGTGTTGTACTAACTGGCCAACAAGCCACATGCAGTCCAGCACTGCGTGGCCACAACAGCCAACGGGGAAAACAGACATGGGCTTTCCAAACAGACTCAGAAATGACAGGATGGTCTCACGGTTATGGCTTTGGGATAGAGACTCCACACACAGGCTCGATCTACCCAGATAGAAGATGCACCAGCTTTTCCAGAAATCAACACACAAACTTCCCCCCCGCGGTTTTAGAATGGCACGAGGTCTCTTACAGGGGTCGGACAAGACGTACGGTTCAGAAGATGCACGGGGACTCTTCCAGAGGTCGGATGGGTTCAAGCCCAGGAAGTCGAGGGTCGAATGGTGGAGGAACCCCCCAACACAAATGATCTCAGACACTTTATTTGCATGTGCCTAGGTTGACACTTGTCACCCATGCTACTGCGTGTGTTCCATCCATTTAGAAGTTACTTGTCCTTCCAAAAGAACTTAGGATAAAGCATATTATTCACATTCTTTTTGAAATAATATTAAAATATTATTCCCAAGGCTTAAGCCCTTAGGCTTAGCCCCTAGGCTCAACACTTAGTCCCTCTTCCCACCTTCCAACCCCTAATCCCTTACCCACTCTGTGGAAGCTTAGTCCCCCATCACTCATTCATCGTGGTCGGTCTGCACGTGGTGATGTTTATATTTTATTAATGTTCTGCATTGATAGATGTACAAAATCAGGCTCTTGGCCTTCAACACTTAGGCTCTCTGGCCTAATAATCACATAAGCCCACCAACTTATATTAACTTGGCTCACCAGCGTATAAAAAACATAATTACAATTCATTTCATAAGCATGATTAACAATGGGGCTCGACCTTGGGGACATTACAATCCCCCTCCCCTTATTTCTGCACTGTCCTCAGTGCAACTTTACACTGTCTCTGCAAGATTTTCAAAAATTTCAAAAAGATGCAGGTACTCTAACCGCATAACATCTTCATGCTCCCATGTCGCATCCTTAGGACCGTACCAGGTCCACTGGACCTTTACAAGCCCTGTAGCTCAATTCCGGAGCAGTTTGTTTTTCCTGTCCAATATGCACACAGGATGCACTTGCAGGACACCTTCTGGTTCCACCTGAACCACATTCCAGTCAATAACATGATTAGCATCAGGTATATATTTCTTAAGCAATGAAACATGAAACACATTATGTACAGTCATAGATGCAGGTAACGCAAGCTTTTATGCAACTGGCCCAATCCTTTCCAGGATTTCAAACGGCCCAAAAAATCTTGTTGCCAACTTGGCGCAACTTCCCAGCTTCAAGTAACTCCTGTTAGTTTTCACTTTCAAGAAAACATGATCACCCACTTTGAATTATCGGTGGGTTTTGTTCTTATCAGCATAACTTTTCTGCCTATCCTGGGCAGTTTTCAAATTCTGTTTAATTTTTATCATTTGGTCCTCCATCTCCTTGAGCAACTCTGGCCCAGCTACTGCTTTGTCAGCTGGATTATCTCAACTCACTAGAGTGTTGCACTTTCTTCCATAAAGTGCTTCAAATGGGTTCATCTTCAACGATGCATGATACCCATTATTGTAGGCAAATTCTACCAAATGTAGGCAGTCTTCCCATCTTGATGGTTTCTCCATCACATACATTCTCAGCATGTCTTCTATTACTTTGTTCACCTTCTTTGTCTATCCATCAAACTCGGGATGATATGATGTACTAAAATTCAGATTCGTTCTAAATCCTTTGAACAGTCCTTTCCAGAAATATGAGGTGAATTTTGGGTCCCTATCAGACACAATCATTTTAGGAATTCCGTGCAAACGTGCCACTTCTTTTAAGAAGATATCAGCAACATCTGTTGCCTTGTGAATGGTTTTCAGTGGAATAAAATGGGCATCTTTTGTAAGCTTGTCCACCACAACCATGATCTAATCATGTTGCTTTCTTGTTCTGGGCAATCCTGTAATAAAATCCATGGTCACCACTTCCCACTTCCACTCAGGAATGGGCAAAGGCTGCAACAACCCTATTGGGTGCCTATGCTCAACCTTAACTTTTTGGCACTCCATACATCTGGCGATGTATTCAGCGATCTCTCTCTTTATACCTAGCCAAAAGTAATGTCTTTTGACTACTGCCACAGTCTTCTGATATCCAAGGTATCCAACATAATTCGCGTTATGCATTTCTCTTAGAATCACAAGTTTCAATTCCTGGACATTGGGTATATACACTCTGTCTTTATACAGAAGTAATCCATCAGCTTCCAAGGTGTAACTTTCCCTTTTCTGTGGCCTTTCACTCTGTTGTAGCTTTGTTATCAAATCTCTGTACTGCAAATCTGCATTTGCAGCTTCCAAAACTCTATCCTTAATATCAGTCATGTACATGCTAATGGTTGTAGCATGTAAGTCATGCACTTTTTCTGTTGAGTGCATCAACCACCTTGTTTTCCTTCCCCTTGATATGCTTGATATCAAAGTCGTATTCACACAGAAACTCCAGCCACCTACTTTGTCTAGCATTTAAAGTCGGTTGATCAAACAAATATTTCAAACCGTTGTGGTCTGTTCTCAATTCGAATATCCTTCCCATGAGGTAATGTCTCCATTTCCTCAGAGCGTGGACGATTGCTGCCAGCTCCAAATCGTGAGTGGCATAATTCTTTTCATGCTCTTTTAGCTTCCTGGACTCATAACAGATTACAAATCCATCTTGGCTGAGAAATTCTCCCAACCCTTCCTTACATGCATCTGTGCACACCAAAAAATCCATATTTGGATCTGCAATCCTTAAGATTGGAGCGTTGGTTAACATCTGCTTCAATTGCTAGAAACTATTCTCACACTCTTTAGTCCACTGAAACTTTTTATCCTTCCTTTGCAAGGAAGTGATAGGATGAGATAACTTTGAGAACCCTACTATAAACCTTTTGTAGTAACCCGCCAGACCCATAAAGGATCTAACTTTTGCTACATTCCTTGGCATTGACCATTCTTGAACGACCTCAACCTTCTTAAGATCCATAGGGATCCCTTATTCTGAAATAATACGCCCCAAGTAATGGATCTGCCTTTGATAAAATGAGCATTTGCTTAGCTTAGCATACAGTTGGTGTCCTCTCAACACTTGCAACACCATCCCCAGGTGTTGTTTGTGCTCTTCCTCTGACTTGGAATACACCAAGATGTCATCCAGGAAGACTATAACAAACTTGTCTAAATAGTCCCTGAATACACCATTCATCAAGCACATAAAAACAACAGGTGCGTTTGACAGTCCAAATGGCACCACTGTGAACTCGTAATAACCATACCTTGTTCTAAAGGCGGTCTCGTTGATGTCCTCATCCTTTATTCTTACCTGGTGATATCCTGATCTAAGATCTATCTTCGAAAATATTTTCGCACCCTTCAACTGATCGAAAAGATCATCGATCATTGGCAGAGGATACTTGTTCTTGACAGTTACCTTGTTCAACCACTGAAAATCAATGCACAGCCTCAACGTCCCATCCTTCTTCTTCACGAACATGACCGGGGCACCCCAAGGTGACACAATGGGGTGAATGTACCCCTTCTTCAGAAGCTCTTCAAGCTGCAATTGCAACTCTTTCATCTTTGGCATACTCATCCTATAAGGAGCTTTCGAAACTGGAGTTGCTCCAGGCATCAAATTTATAGAAAAATCGATGTCTCTCTTCAGAGGTAGTCCAAGTACCTCCTGAAATACGTCCTTGAACTCTGTGAGTACCTCATGGTCTCCAATCTTTGAGACTTCATCTCTGGATGCTTCCTCCACATGGGCTACAAATAATTGACAGCCTTTCCTGTAACACTTCTTCAACTGCATGGCTGAGATTTCTCTAACAACCACAACTCTGGGAATTCCTTGGACTATTTTTCGATTTCCCTCCTCATCCAGGCATGTAAACCTCTTGTTACGATAGTCTAGAAGGGCATGGTGTTGGTCCAACCAGTCCATCCCAATTAAGTAGTCATAAGAACCTAAAGGCAGAATATTCAATTTAGCCTTCGTGCTCAATCCATTCATGTCTACAAAACAGGACTTAATCAACTCAGTGACCTTCATCTTGGTTCCTGTAGCCAACTGCACTAACAAAGACTTTTCATGTTTGCTTCTTAATAAATGCAAACTTTCCACCACCCTAGGGTCTACATAACTATGGCTAGCCCCTGAATCGATTAAAATACTAAATGGTCAATTGTTAATCATACCTTCCACTTCAATCATGTGCGATTGAAATTTTGTTTGCTTGTTGTCCAGGGCTGCATAGATCCTTGGCATTCTGCTGCCCATATACTCCACTATTTCAGCTTGTTGAACATTGTGGATGGTTCTCGCTTTATCTTTTCTGTGGGGAAAGTCTCGATACCTATGGTTTCCTTTACAACCCCAACACTCCATAGGTGGCAGTCTAGGCATTTGTTCATCCACTTCCGCCTTCCTGGGCTCCCTAAAGGATGGTTGTCCCTGAGGACTGTTTCTGAAAAAGGGAGGCTTGTTTCCCTTCAGCCTCTGCTCTTTCCTGAACTTCTTCTGATCATCCCAAGCGTTCCGAAAAATAAGCCTTTCTCTTTGTTGTTCATACAAGCATTTTTCACTTCTTATTGTTTCTTCCATAGTCTTGGGATCATCATATTGGATCTTGTCACTAATGGAAGGTGGCAGTCCACTCAGATATCTATGAATCTTGACACCCTTATCTTTGATGAACGAAACATACTTCATTAGTTCCAAAAACCTTCGTTCGTATTCATCGATGGTCATGATGCCCAACTTGAGTTCGAAGAACTCCTTCATCTTTCTGTCATAATATCTTTTGGTCAGGTATTTCTTCTCGAAATACCTCTTGAACTCCTTCCAAGTGATATCTTTCTCCCTAATGTGTTGCACCTGCACAAACTGATCCCACCCCATGGATGTTTTTCCTTTCAATTGATACATCACAATTCTTCCTTCTACATGAGGGGAATAATTCTGCAGTTGGAAATATTTCCTCATGCCAAGCAACCATGTTTCAGCATCTTCGTCCTTCTTATGTTCTCCATCAAATGTGAGAGGCTTAATCTTATTCATCTCCCCTTTCAATTCACCCATCCCAGATCTCCTATGCTTTCTGGTAGGAGATGGGCTTGAACTACTGTGTGCTTCCTTACTGGAATGCTTTGGGGAGCGATGATGATGTCTGCTACCACTCCTCGATCTTCTTTTTCTCTCAGGGGTCCTGTCACTTCTTGATCTTCTTTTCCTCTCAGGGGTCCTGCGACTCTCTGTATTTCTTGAGTCACTCCCCTTCTCTAATTTCCTTTCTATTCTTTCCAGACTCTTCAACATCTTTAAGTTGAATTCACCTTGTTGATCCCTGACCCTCATGAGCTTTCAGCTATCGGCTCGGCGAGCCTGGGCATCTTTCTGCAATCTTTCAATGAGTTTCATCATATGTCCCTCCTTATCCATCTATTTTTTGTGCCCATTAGAGTTTGATCCTTCAATTCCCAAGTTGACATCCCTTCCTACCCTTTCGTCCTCTGTTTCAGAGGCAATCTACACGTCTTCCAATTCCATACTCGGTGTTGGTTTTTGGCTGTCCCGACACTTGTTGAACTCCGCACACACAACGTGCAGTCAACCGGAGTTTGTTAGGCCTTATCCCTTTATAAAAACCACAACAGTCATTAACCAACATGAATAAGAAAATGTTTCAAATTCATTAAGTTTTCTAAACTCTATTTGGCTCTGCAAATTTTCGGGACTTCAGTTTTCAAGGTTTTTGTACATGAGGATCCAACAGTTAAATCCTCGACAGTTCTTATGTCCTTCGAAAATTTTGAGACTTCGGAACTTCAGGGTTTCAGGTTTTGAGGTTTTTGGTCCCCGGAGGTTCTCGCACTCGCTTCCCTCTTCAACTCCCGACTCCCAAACTTCCAACCTCTCTTCCCCTAGGCCCACAACACAGTTGTTGCCAATCCCGGTGGCATGTGGTACGTTCAGGAGGGTCCACATCACCTTCGGTGACGTCATCGGGTCCCACCATTCTCGCTTGTCTTCTCGACTCACTGGCACATGGTGCACACCCATGTGTCCACATCCATTCCAAGGCAATCCAATGGTTAGACTTCTCTCAGATCTATGGCGCAGATATTTTCGACGTTTCAGAATTTCGGCAAACAGAGGTTCGAGATGTGGGGATGCATGAACTCCTGATGTCGAAACCCCGAAATTACTGTCTACTCTTCCACTTGATCTAACGGTCAAGTTCCTCTCTTACGATCTATGGTGTAGATCATTTCGAAATTTTGAGTTTTGCTATTTCGCGACTTGCAAAAACAAGGTTCTTCCCTTTTGGTTTCCCGAGTGCTGAAACGTCTTCCGGCAGCCACGTGTTCCCCCGGTGGATGGTCCCGACGAATTCGGGATTTTGCGTATCGCGATTTCCACGTTCCTGTGCAACTCGAAAGGGTTTTTAAACCCTACGCACATTTTCCAGATCTGACGTTCACGAGGGTTCTCCTTTTTCCTGAACAGATCCTACGGCTCCAACACTTCTGGTGTGGAGTCCTCTCTCCCTGTGGCCAGATGCCACCCCGGTTGTAGTTTCATAACACCGCTATACCTCCTGAGCTTGGTAACACGGTCAAGTAACTCCTTGACACTCATGAGCATTCAAAGGTCCGAAATTGGTCCTCTAGACACAATTTCTCCTCAAACCCTTGGTCCAAAGACCACTCAACTGGCCCATCTAGGCCCAACGTCGAAACCTTGGCTCTAATACCATTCTATAACATTCTTTCATACTGTAATGCTCTGATACCATTCTGTAACACTCTTTCATAATGTAACGCTCTAATACCAAACTGTAATGCCCCCATTCTGGGCCGGGCAGGCGCTACTTCGCGGAACAACATCATTCTCATACTTGATTGATAACATGAATTTAAATCAAATGAAACACATTTAAACTCAGAGTAACCATAAGAATTATTACTATTATAAATAATCAATGACTTTAAGATTAATTCGTATGCACAACAAGATACATGATAAATACAAATACACAGACATGAAGAAAAGTAATTAAAACATCATTTGGTACTTATCTTTGAAACGGTGGTAATTCCACCAACCAGATGCAGGACTTCCACGAACCTCCCAGCCTTAGACCACACTTCTAATCAAGCTCAACAGTGGGTCACCCCCGAGCTGGGACTAAGCTCCACCCCCAAGGCAAGGAATCCTAGGCTAGGCTGAGATTACAGGGAAAACACACAGTCACAAGGAAGGATTCTCTCCCAGGAACCACTTATGCCCACTGTCCACAGACTCTCCTTCCCCACATGCCTGTTCCACCCCAGGAGTATACACCTTCTCTGTCACCTAGATAGTCCTTCGACTGCTAAGCTCCCTTGCCTTGGGTTTCAGCAACAGACCAGACTGAAAGTCTCCGAGCTCTGTGGCAGCTACAGAGTTTCTTCCAGGAGTTCTCTCCTTCCTCTGCGCACTCTCACCTAGAGAGAATCGCTCACAGGCCCAAAAACCTGTTCTTCCAACTTCACCACCTCTCTCACCTGGAGAGAGTGTTGTACTAACTAGCCAACAAGCCACACGTAGTCCAGCATTGCATGGCCACAACAGCCAACAGGGAAAATAGACACGGGCTTTCCAAACAGGCTCAACAATGACAGGATAGTCTCACGGTTATGGCTTTGGGACATAGACTCCACACACAGGCTCAATCTGCTCAGACAGAGGATGCATCGACTTTTCCAGAAATCAACACATAGACTTCCCCCCCCACCCCAGTTTCAGAATGGCGTGAGGTCTCTTGCAAGGGTCGGACGGGACGTACGGTTTAGAAGATGCACGGGGACTCTTCCAGAGGTCAAACGGGTTCACGCCCAGGCAGTCGACGGTCGAATGGTGGAGGAACCCCCCAACATGGCTGATCTCAGACGCTTTATTTGCATGCGTCGGGGTTGACACTTGTCACCCATGCTACTGCATGTGTTCCATCAATTTGAAAGTTACTTGTCCTTCCAAAAGAACTTAGGATAAAGCATATTATTCACATTCTTTTTGAAATAATATTAAAATATTATTCCCAATGCTTAAGCCCTTAGGCTTAGCCCCTAGGCTCAACACTTAGTCCCTCTTCCCACCTTCTAGCCCCTAATCCCTTGCCCACTCTGTGGAAGCTTAGTCCCCCATCACTCATTCATCGTGGTCGGTCTACATGCGGCGATGTTTATATTTTATTAATGTTCTACATTGATACATGTACAAAATCAAGCTCTTGGCCTTCAACATTTAGGCTCTTTGGCCTAATAATCACATAAGCCCACCAACTTATATTAACTTGGCTCACTAGCCTATAAAAAACATAATTACAATTCATTTCATAAGCATGATTTACAATGGGCTTAGCCTTGGGGACATTACAATTGCCATGATTCATCTCATGGGATAAATTTATTTTTGTTTTGATGTGATTTTGTATTTATTTTACACAACACTCCCGCTCCCATATATATTATAATGCATTTAAATTTAAAAATGACAAATTAGTTGCATAATATATGAAAACATGCATACTTCTGCTGCTTGTAGATGAATACTACATTATTATGAAGTTAGAAATGCCATCCATAGTACATTAATGATTATATTGAAACTTTGAAAGAAAGCATTATGAACAAATGAGCAAGAACATTCAAATGACAAGAAACATTCCACCATCGCTTATATTGGGATCCTCATCATTAGTATCATCCTTCATCCTTTGCCTCTTGTCTATCCTTTCCCTCTACCTTGATCCTCTAGGGACATCAGTCAACACCACCCAATTTTGATGAAACTGCCTAATCCAAGCCTTAAAATATGGTAGAAAAAGCTTAACATGCCTAATCACTAATTTCGATTTGAGTGAAGGGAACATTTTTGCTAGGGCCACGACAAAGGAGTTCAACAACCAACACCACTAACATCGGGGTTATATACAGGGCTTGGTTCTCTTGATCAAATGCCAATCACATACCCTCATATGTGATAGAGTCCAATGAAAATTTTGCAATCCCACTAATCCTAAAATCCTGAGAAATGTAAACTCTGCTAAATTTTGAATGGGATATGAAATTCTACTTTCTCCATATGAAGTCTGATGAGGTTGGAACCACTCTCAAACATCCTGAAACAATTAATGGTAATGTTAAAAATTTAAGTAAATGTTGGCATTTCTTTATCCTTTAAGAATTGAACATTACCATTACTTGCTAATATTTTTTGTCAAACCTACTCAAAAACTATAATCATAGTTCAATGTGTTTGAGCGATTCGGGAGCATCTAAGGAGTGCGGAACACCAGGCAAGCACCTGGGAAACACACTCCCTGCTCCGAGAGTGTCCCAGGGAGCACCACGCTCTCCATAGTGGCAAGGAGTGCCCTAGGGAGCCTTGAAGCGTGCTCCCAAGTTTTGATAGCACACTCCCATGGGCGCTACCTAAACGCTCCCGCTCGGAGCACAATTCCATGGGGTGGGGGAGTGGCCCCTAGGAGGGCACTCTCGACTATTCTGCGCAAGACATATATCATATTTTAGTATCGATGTGTGTACCACTTGACATCATATATATCATTTTATTTTCATATTTATGTAGCAATGTGTTTGTTTGATGTTGCTGCTTTAGAAAATGAGAAAATTATTTACTTTGTATTTTTTTAAGTTTCTCGATAATTTATGATATTTTCCCCGATAATGTCGATAAGTTATATCCAAACACCTAGTGATATATTCATAGTTATGATAAATGTAACATTAATTGAGTGTTTCTAGGATCAATCCAACTCCATGGCGATATAATAAAGCTTGCTTATAAAACAAGTGTTGTCTTATATTCTTTAATGTGTAATACAAGTTTCCCAAAGCATGGGATCAAAGTAGAAGTGAGAACGAGAGCAAAGCGTCGGGAGTGCCATTTCCAAAAATCCTCGAGAGCGTTAGGAGCGTCATTTCTCCAAAAACAACATGCATAATGCTAAATTAGTTGCATAATATATGAAAACATGCATATTTGTGCTACTTGTAGACAAATAATACATTATTATGAAGTTAGAAATGTCATCCATGATTCCATAGTGCATTAATGATCATATTGGAACTTTAAAAGAAAGTATTATGAATAAACGAGAAAGTAAATTTAAATGAGAAGCAATGTTCCACCATTGCTTATACTATGATTCTCATCATTAGTATCATCCTTCATCCTTTACCTCTTGTCTAGCCTTTGCCTCTACCTTTATCCTCTAGGGACATCAGTCAACACCACCCAATTTCGATGAAACTACCTAATCCAAGCCTTTAAATATGGTTGAAAAATCTTAACATGCCTAAACAATGATTTTGGTTTGGGTGAAGGGTACATTTTTGCTAAGGCCGTCACAAAGGAGTCCAACAATCAACACCACCAACATCAAGGTACATAAAGGTCTTGATGCTCTTGATCAAATGCCAACCACATACCCTCATATTTGATAGAATCCAACGACAACATTGCAATCCTGCCAATCCTGAAATCCTAAAAATTGTTAAGTTTGTTGAATTTTGAAAGGGATATGAAATTCTACTTTCTCCATATGAAGTTCGATGAGGTTGGAACCACTCTCAAAGAACCTAAAACAACTAATGGTAATGTTAAAAATTGAAGTAAAAGAATAAAAGGGAGATAAAGGAAATGTCAACTTTTACATTAAGAATTTAACATTACCATTAATTGCCAACATTTTTTTATCAAACCTACTCCAAAACCACAATCACGGTTCAATGTGTCCAGGAAGCATTCAAGAAGTGTCTAGGGAGCGGCCCAAGGAGCACCATGCTCCCCATAATGGCAAGGAGCACCTAGGGAACAGCCCAAGGAGCGCCATGCTCCCCATAGTGGCAAGGAGCGCCTAGGTAGCAGCCCAAGGAGAGCCATGCTCCCCACAATGGTAGGGAGCATCCTAGGGAGCCCGAGAGTGCACTCGCGAATTTTGGGAGCGTGATCTCAAGGGCAGTCCCTAGATGCTCCTTCCAGAGCGCGACTCCGAGGGAGGTGAGTGGCCCCTAGGAGGGTGCTCCTAGCAACACTAGTGTAATAAACACCGCATGTAAGAACTAGTAAAATCAGTGACATATGTCCAAATTGTATCTAACAAGTCCTGCACAAGAACTCTATTTGTTTGAGCTCTTGAGATCGCCCTCTCAGAATGCAGCTTGAAATTTTGATATTGTTGGTTCATTTGCAGAAAACCGGTGCTTGCCATTCCCGCGCAACTTTGATAGTTCATGCAGCAATACCAATCACAATATCTATTATACATGTAGCTCTTGTTCATTATTCTGCGACAAGGAAATGCCCATGTCAATTAGGGTAGGTGGTGCTCCGTTGAAGATAATTACTAAACCAAGTTTCCATTGGAAGATGCCCATTTTGATCCCAGGGTTGTTAAGAGTGAAGTTTGTTGTACAATATTCTATTCAAAGACCCCACGAATTGAACCAAATGATAAGAAATCTCACTGTTTGGCAGGATTAACAAAGAGCAATGGTTGGCAGCACCTCACTCATTTTCTCAGGTAGTAATCAGTAAGGCAGGTACGAGTGAAATGAAAGCCTGCAGATGAGTTTAATTTTAATTATCAGGTCCTTTATCTTCTGTTGTGAAGACAGAGTTATATTGGGGTAGAAACCAAAGAATATGGCTTTATGAGAAAACTTTTTTTCGAAATCTTGAGGAGACTCGTGATGTCAATCGACTGGCACGGAGTTGTTAAAGAATAAGAAGAATATAAGTAGGCAAAATGGATGTGTGTGAAATAAGGAGCTACCATTCATAACAAAACTGCAAATACAAAAGCTTCAGCAGCATGATCAGAAGCACCCAAATTAGAGATGGAAGCACATGTTTATGTCACACCCACAAACATCTAACAATGCCCAAGGGAGCCACGGTCACAATAAAGAAGCCACGAACTGAATTACACTTGAAATGTTTTAAAAACCACAAACAGTTTAGGGAAGCTACCAGAGGTAAAATTTAAGGACATCAACAGTGATATGCTTCCACTAGACCGAGCAAGAACCTGACCCTCTACGCTTTTCTAATAAATCAAGACCAACCAGTATATATATTAAATGTAAATACCAACAACTTGAATCTAGATCTGTAGTGAGGATTTAAATATGTATAAGAATAGAAAATTAACACTAACGTCTGAACAAAATATGATTTAATGCAGTAAACAATGTATACAGAGTATTTAAGACAATAAAAATTAATATAAGCATTGTTGTTCTCAAACTCCCAGGGAAGATGACGCTTCAACATTGTCTTCCCTGTTTCATCACATATATAACCGTAATCTGACTGATTGAAACATATAATGAACCATACTAAACTTAAACCCTATTGATATCGTACCGGTGCCTCCACTGCCTACAATATAGCTTAAATCTTAGGGTAATCTGCGCGCTGGCCAGGTAGAGCCTGAGGGGAAGGGTTTGGAGTCTGCAGGGAAAACCCTTTGATGTTTGCAGCCAAAATAAGGAAAGGGAAATCCTTTATAGTCTCCAGCAAAACACATTAGGGAAACCCTTCAATCTGCAGCAAAAGACGGCAGGGGAAATCTCGAGACTTTATTCCTCTAAAACTCTTTTCTCTGTCTTATTCTTCACAGAGTTCGAGTTTGCGCAGCGCTCTTCTCCAGAGATAGGCGACTTAGCTCCATTGCAGATCGAATCTTATAAAATGGTCCAGGATATGACCTCAAATAAAGTCATTTAGATCTCTGGTCAAATCTCCATAAAAACCTTCGAATCAGACTCCAAACTTAGGTCGGATTCCAGAAAAATCCTCGAATCATACTCCAATCTTAGGTCGAATCTCCAGAAAAACCCTCGAATTAAACTCCAAGCTCGATCAAACTGCAAACCCGAAGCAGATTGCCTCAATGGAGTTTGAACTAAACTCCAAGCTCGATGCAGACTGTAAAACCGAAGCGGATTTGCCTCAATGGGGTTTGAACTAAACTCCAAGCTCGATGCAGACTGTAAAATCGAAGCGAATCGCCTCGGCGAGGTTTGGGTTTCAAGCAGAGATCCTCTCCAAAACAAATGATTCCGTGTCATTTGGCTAACTTCCTATGTGGGGTCAGATAATATCCATTCGCACGGGGCCGGGCACATGACCCTGGAGTTAACTCTAATCACGCGGCCTTAATCCAATTTCCCCAGATTAATAATTTTTAAAATTATTTAATAGACGATTAAATGGAGGGAGTGATGAAAGACAATATTGTTCAAATAATTGCTTCAAAACTGAAGATAAATTCTTCATTAATCAAAAGTTTGAAGATAAATTCTTCATTTATCAAAAGTACTTTTAAATTATTTAATGCTTCAAAACTGAAAATAAATTTTCATTAATCAAAAGTACTTTTAAATTAGAGTTTTAAGTTTTATTAAATGATCAGTTTTTTTTAAAAGAAAGTGGTCAAACATATTATCATTAATCAAAAGTACTTTTAAATTAGAGTTTTAAGTTTTATTAAATGATCCCTTTTTTAAGAAAGTGGTCAAACATATTATCTCAATTGTGAGCTTTAACTGTGATTCTGTAAACTCATTTTTTAAAATTGAAGAAAAAACCCCAAACTAAAATGATTGATTGGAATGTTTAAACAGTAGACATGTTGGAAAGAATGATAACTATAGTGTTTTTTTCTACATTGTATTTTTAATCTTTATACTCTGTTTTTTTCTACATTGTATTTTTAATCTTTATAGTCTTCAACTATTTAATCTATTGAACTTTAATTTGTGTTTTAAGCTTGGAAAACATTTTTTAAATAAGCATCTATTAATCTTGATGTGGTGAGAGATCTTAAATAAATAAGTTTTGAAAAGATGAAAGGTTTTGGAGGGAGGATAGCTTTTCGATCCAAGGGAGGGAACATATGGGAATTGTTTCCCTTGATGAATTGTATTTATAAGAGGTTACATTATCTAGAATTATTAAAAGTTATTCAAATTTCAAATTGAATGAGAAAAAATTGAACAAAATGCATAATTAATTAATGTAAGAAAAAATATATATATTTCCAATTATTTAAGATGTATAATGTAGAATTTTTTCAAAATTGAAAAAAATTTATTCAAATTTGTATGGAATCAATTTTTTTTCAAATTGAAATTTTTTTATTTTAATTTTTATAAAATCCAATTCAAATGCAAACTTAGTAACTATGTATAAAACAAAACATGAATAAGATATTTTCTGTTTATAACAATGAAGTAGGCTAACTAGGGATCAATCTTCCCTCCAGAGTTCAGCTATTTAGGCAAAAAAACTGACCTGGCCAAATTTCAAAAAACTGACCTGACCAAATTTTTATGGGTAATCTTTATTTCGCATAGATCAAAGTTCCATGCATTTCAGAGCCTTTCCTCACGGGTTTTGTCCCATTTTAAACTAACCCATATGCTAAAAAATAATAAAATTCTGGATTTACCAAAAATTTAAAAACAAACAACCCAATACCTGTCAAAAAAGTAACTCGGTAGGAAAATATGACTACAGAGTTAGTCCACTCCGATAACAATCTCTCTCATCAGATTTATTAAAACTTCAATACTACGACCGTTTTAATGAATACTTAATTATAAGATGGCAAAGGTATTTCACACATCGGAAATCTTATGGTCAATAATTATACAGCATAAAGTCATGGAATTATTTCTACAGAAGCGACTGCCGTCAGAATCTCTTCGGTTCCCTTCTAACGCCCCCGAGCTGCCGTCTCTCTTTGGGCGTTGAAATAAACAACAGCAACAGGTAATCCAAGCCCATTACTATCGGCAAAATCTCTGGTACTGAAGTTTCGGCGCGATCCAGGAGCCACCAGTACAGTTTGTCGTCCTGTCTGCTCGAACAAAGCGAATACATACCTGTGAATCCCAATCATAGGCCTCGGAATCTCGTAACTCACGAGCTCTCTTCCTGGGATACATAAAAAACCTTTACTCGTCATACATCGGTCCATACTCTCTTCAAGCGAATATCGAGTTTGCGCAACTGAAACCAATGCTAGTAAAATTCCTCTGATATGCTTCAAAGCAGAGATTATGTAGATTCATATATTACGTCTAATAATTTTGCAGGAAATTAAGAAAGGGCACAGATCTCTCTGATCATCAAGCTATGATAATTTTACAATAATGGTTATTAGAATCTTCATATTATTTTCAAAGGATCTGAAATTTATTACAACGACTATGTCTTTCTTACAAACAAAAATAAAGTTTCAGTTCTTACCGAAAATTGCCGCTGTTGTACCAGGGATGTCTGTAACAATCCTGCACATGACATCAAGTTATAAAGCGACATAAGTTGTAATGTTGTCAGAATGTTTAAATTCCACAAAGCCTGTGCATGTTGAATTGTAAAGCTTATCGCGCAGTCTCGGAGAATATGAATATATACCAGTGTAAGTACTCGCGTCCGATCGGGTCGCTGGGCGTAGGTGCATCCGGATCTGTCATGATCTGAGAACATAAAGTTCGCATTATTATTTTTTAACCGAAATCAGTAAAGACTTCTAATCTTATAGAATAACAAAAGCAACTAGACTTCCTTAGATTCTGAGCAACTTTTCGACCGTTACGGGTTAATTATCATGTATCTTTTTGTTGTCGGGAACTAAGGAAAATTTTACGGTAAATATTCCGGTCGGAATTGCTGAGGCTTCTCTCCATTACTCTAATCTATACTCTAATTTATAACAAAAGCTTGTAATCTATATTCTAATCTATAACAAAAAGCTTGTTAAAATGTTGTAGGCTAAACGTTTTAAGAAAGGACAATTTTTGTTGAATTCATCTCAAAAATGGATTTTGTGTTTAAAAATGGATTTTGAAAAAAAATAATAATTCGTATAAATTATCGTCATATTCAAATCTAAAAAACCATTTAATAGAAAAGCTAAACAAAAACTTTTAAAAGAATTAATCAAATAAATCAGAACTTAATATATGACATGACGAGAAGACATATCATAAACTGCATGATTCTGACTTCCTGCAAATATCAAACATTATGAAATGCTTGCCATACAAGAGAAGGGATGGTATAGTGCCTGTTAGAATTGAAACTCAGGAATCGAAGAGATTGGTTTTCCTTGTTGGAATGTGTTAAGAAATGGGGTAATGGAGAATTTGGGATCGAAGATGTCGATTTCGCTAATGAATTTTAGAAATTAGAGTTTTGATAATCTGTTTGAAAAATTAAACCATATTATAAAATGATCTCAATTATGCAAGACAACGATATCTTCACTTTGAAATTTTCTGTTTACTGGAGACAATAGACATGACGGGGGTTAACATCATCTAGACATGCAGAAGCACGGAATAGATCGAAAGTTACGCCTTACCACGGGGTTGCGGCTGAGATGCATGGAGCAAATAAGACTCCATCACTCAACGAAGCAGCAGAAAAAGTACATACCCTACTGAAATTTCCAGCTGAACTAGAGGCAATAGGTAGTTAGTTAGGCTAGGTGCTCTACAGCCCAGCTCAACTAGAGGCAATAGGTAGTTAGTAAGGCTAGGTGCCCTACGGCATAGGTAGGGGACGTCTTCATAACTAATGATTCCAAAAATTGAATATGATGGATCTATGATAGCTTTACAGTTTCGGCATGTTTTTGATCTGATAAAAGCAATGGGTTTTAGGTTTTTCTGACAAGAATTTAGTACTTCATAGTTAATTACGCTTCATGGTCACTGCTTTAATTTTCCTTTTAAATATTGTTCATAAATCAATCCTTATTACAATACATGTCCAATTCATGGAGCAAATTTATATGAAGCCATAAATAAGACGACGATAAGAACCTAAGGATGCTATGGTTGACACTCAAAATTTTCAAATATATAGCAACCCAAGGGTAAATATCTAAAAACGAATATTTCATTATATTTCATACGACTGAGAGGGACATTATTTTCAGAAATTGTTCCAGAACAATTTGACAGACTCCAGAGATTACTCTAGTTCTCAGAGAATAAGTTGGCAGAAACTCCTTTCATCTCTTTGTGCTGGGATTACTATTCTATTTTCATTTTAAATGTATGGCAACACCTGTGTATAGTGTGTCCTGCAGGTATGCAAGGTTAGAACCGTTCCAGGTTCTGCTTGAAAGAGTGCGCTATCAGTGGATACCCGTCAACTTTTTACAGATCCTAGCCCAAAGACATGGCATGGTTTCGCATCATCTAGACATGCAGATGCACGGAACAGATCGAAAGTTACACTTTACCACGGGAGCGAGAATGAGATGCATGCAGCGAAGAAGACTTCATCACTCAACGAAGCAGCAGGAAAATTACATACCCTACTGAGATTTCCAGCTCAACAAGAGGCAAGAGGTAGTTACTGAGGCTGGGTGCTCTACAGCTTAAGTCGGGGAGATCTTCATAACTAATGATTCCAAAAAAATGAAGGGCCCAAAGTTATGATGAATCTATTGTAGTTTTACAGTTTCTGCATATTTAGGATCCGATAAACAGTTTCGGCATGTTTCGGATCTGATAAAAGCAATGGGCTTTAGGTTTTTAGTACTTCATAGTTAATTACTTGATCAAACCTCATGGTCCCTGCCTTAATTTTCCTTCCAAACATCGTTCACAGATCAATCCTTATTACAATACTTGTACAATTCATGGAGTAAATTTATATGAAACCATAAATAAGACGACGATAAGAACCTGAAGATGCTATGGCTAACACTTAAAAATTTCAAATATATAGCAACCCAAGAGTAAATATCTAAAATCGGATGTTTCATTGTAGACTACTGAGAGGGACATTATTTCTAGAAATTGTTATTGAAAATTTTGACAGACTCCAGAGATTACTCTAGTCCTCAGAGAAAGTTGGCAGAAACTCCTTTCAGCTCTTTGTGCTATGATTAATATTCTAATTTCATTTTAAATGAATGGCGACATCTTTGGATATTATGTCTGCAGGTATGAAAGGTTAGAACCGTTCCAAGTTTTGCTTGCTAGAGTGCGCTGACAATGGAAACCCATCAAGTTTATACAGATCCTAGCACAAAGACTTTCAATTAAACTCCAACTAACAGTGAAATTTTATTTCTGAATAGATCTAATCTAATCTCAGATCTATTACTGAATAAATTTGAAGGTGCAAACCTTAGATAACTCTTCCCTTGA
>CBVK0100286829.1:0-22051 GCA_900067695.1 Picea abies
CTTTTGTTTCATCAATTCTTTCTTAAGTGATTTGTTTTCTTCTCTTATTTCATCTAAAGCACTAATCAATTCTGATTCATAATTGTCTTCCTTTTCAATTAGTTTTTCAATCTCATTTCCTACATGGCATTCTATTTAAAGATGCCCACTTTTTTCACAATTAAATAAAAACAACATACCTCTGGTGATTATGTACTCTTCATCTTCTGAATATGTTTGACATGGTGAACATAATTTTTCTTGATCTGTATCTACATCTTCTTTGCAATTTTATGAATCTCTGATGGGTGAAGAATACATGTCATGTAACTTATCCCAAAGTTCTTTGGCTGATGAAAATTTACCAACCTTTTCTCTTACCGGATTAGGTAGTCATTCCCAGATGAAACCCATTGCTATTTTGTTATTCTTCTTCAATTCCTTCTTGGTTGAGTCTTTTCCCTTTATGAACTATCATATCATGTAACAGCTGATAGCCAAATATAATGTCCCTGTGCCTATAAAAACACTTTTGTCTTTATTCTCCACATCTCATACTTAAAACCATTTTGACCATTAAACATTGGTACTCCATTCTCAGAATAAGCCATGATCTCCTTCCAATCGTTAAATTGTTTCTTGAAGGAACCGACTCTAATACCAATTGTTGGATTACTAAGAAGGGGGTTGAATCAGTAATAGAGCAATTAGAATTCTTTTTCACCAGAAAATGCAAGTGTTATATCAATGCAACATTATCATCCAATAACTGCAGAGTAAATAAATAATGAACAAATGAACAATCATACACATACACAGTACACTAGTGTTTTACATGGAAACCCAAAGTAGGAGAAAACCACGAAATGTTTTTTCTTATATGTCTTTAAGAATTACATTCATTGGAAGCACCAACTTCCTTTTTTTTCCAGCAACAACTTGAAGGAGGCTCCAACCCCCTAGTTTCTCAAGATACAAATTGAGGGAATCTCCAACTCCCCAATTCTCTGGCTACAACCAGAAGGAGGCTACAACCCCCTATGTTCTTAGGCTACAACCTGAAGGAATCTCTAACTCCCAAATTATCTGGCTACAACCAGAAGGAAGATCCATCTCCCCAATTCTCTGGCTACAACCAGAAGGAGGCTACAACCCCCTAGTTTATTAGGCTACAACCTGAGGGAAGATCCAACTCCCTAATTCTATGGCTACAACTAGAAGGAGGCTACAACCCCCTAGTTTCTCAAGCTACAACCTGAGGGAAGCTCCACCTCCCCAATTCTCTGGCTACAACCAGAAAGAGGCTACAACTCCCTATGTTCTCCGACTACAAATGGAAGGCGGCTACAACCACCTATCCTTTCCCCATCCAACCACCCTAACGTAGAAGTAGAATGATGTAACCACTCTCACACTATCACTATGAGATATACTGGTGTAAACTTATACCAATCAACTTGTAATCAACCTGTAACAACCTATGCCAATAACATGTGCCAACATATACCATACATCAACTTGTACCTCAACCTGTACCATAAACAAATGCATCAACCATGCACCAAAACTATACAAATAACCTGTCACAATAACCTATCCAAACAACCTGTAATCAACATGTACCATAGAAAAGTGCATCAACCATGCACCAAATATGTACCAATCATGCATCAAATACACATAAACTATGACTCATCAAGATGTACCAACATCATCAACTATACACCTCATGTATGTGCCAACTCATCAGCTACTTATCTCAACCATGTACCCAACATGTACTTCAACCATATATCAAATACATATACCAATATAATGATCAAAATTTCTCTAGCAATACATCATGCTATCCATAACCAAATACCATAAATCCTTACATCAAACCATGTGCCACAACCTCACTTTTATGTAGCCTCAAGGATGTATCATTCATAAGCCAATCATATACCAATACCACTAACATGTGTCTCTCACAATGCACCAGAAGATATGCCAATAAATCAAACTAAGTGCACCAATATACTTCAATAGATCTACCTCAAAACCATTCTACAATAAGCCCTAAACTTCCAAGAGGGAATCAAATAGATTTACAAGGAAAATCCTCAACTAGATGCATAAGTTCAACACTACACATATGAAAACCATACCTTCTTCTTCTTGTAGCGTTCTGCTGTCGTGGTTTTTTTGCTGCACTTTTCCGGCCGTGATTTTCTTGCCTTACTTTTTCTGTCGTGGTTTTTCTGCCTCACTTTTCCTGCCACGATATTCCTATCGCACTTTTTTCTGCCGTAGTTTTTCTGTCACACTTTTCTTGCCACGATTTTCCTGCCGTGATTTTCTTTCCACACTTTTTCTGCTGCCCTTTTCCTGCTACACTTTTTCTTTCACGGTTTTCCTGCCACGATTTTTCTACTGCACTTTTCTTGCCACACTTTTTCTGCTGCACTTTTCTGTATCAATAATATCTTTCCAAATAACCTTTCACAAAATAGATTTTCAATGATATTCAATATGTGATTAAATGAGAGACCTTTGCCTCTTATTTATACTTTTCATGTAGCTTCCTCAAGGGGTTACCTTCTAACCATATTAACCCACTTTCCTTATTTTAGGGCTAACCCACTTCTAACCACTTGCCCACTTAACTTGACCACTTTCCACAATTAGTAAGTTCTCCATTAACTTTATTATTTAAATAATTTCTTTTGTATCTACTTTGACTTATAGTACACTCATCACTTCACTTTATTATTTAAATAATTTCTTCTTTGCAACCACTTTGACTACTTTAACCTTTTGGGGATTCTAGATGACTCATGAAGGTTCTTCAACTTCACATGGACATAAATCTCTAACTATGAGGAGTTATGTGACGTTCAACATACCATCGGAAATGGCATGACATGTATTATCCATATAGAATAGTATTATCTTCAAATATAGTAAAACTCATACCATTATACATCAAACAAACTTGGGTCCATTACCCAAACCTTTGTGCTACCGGAATTCGCTACCGGACTTTCTTCAAGGGTTGAAATCAATGACAACCAACCCAATTAATCAACAGTCAGGATATGTACCAGGATCCACCACCTCAAGCTCCACCTTATTACCAACAACCACAATAGTGAAACTTACCAAATTGACAAAACTAATCTCCACAGTATGCTTCACACCATCCTTGGCTACAAGGATGGAGGGGAGAACATACCCAGGGAAACACTCATATTCCACCTATTCCTATGCCCACTCATCCTTATCCACAGTTTCCACCAAATATTCAACAACGTTTTCTAGGTTTTGTCCCTCCACCTTTACCTCCGATTCCACAACAACCTCAACAATTTCAAAATGAAAATTACCCAAGACCAACATTATTACCAACACAATCAATGCCTAACCCAAAAAATAAATCAACTCAACCTTTTCATAATGTTGAGTTGCAAACTTTTCCTACATATGTTATTTCTCATGTTCCATTACATGATATTCAACTAAGGTCAGGGAAAGTTTTGGATAAACAAAAACCTTTAGTAGTCATCTGTGAGGATGACAAACATGAAACTCCCGACCATCCAACGGATGACACTAAATGGGAAGATGTTATTATTCCCAAAGATCAAGAATAAAATACTCCCCAAAGGGAATCCTTGCAAACTACAAAATTTCCTCTCTATTCAGAGAGATTAACAATCGAAAAACCAATGATTCGACCAGAATTTGACATTATAAATGAATTAAAAAATATATCTATCAAAATTCCCCTGTTACAAGCAATAAAGGATATCCCAATTTATAGTAAGGTAATTAAGGAATTGTGTATCAAAAAGTCAGGTAGGAAACAGAAAGATCCCCCAACAGTGCATTTGGTAGAAGAATTGTCTGAATACATATTAGAGCAGCCTAGGGTCACAAAGTATGTAAACCCAGGGGGAATCCAGTAGTGATGATAACCATTAATAATATTCCCATTGGAAATACTTTCATAGACCTAGGGGCGACCATTAATGTTATGAATTTCACTACCTTAGAATAATTACAGTTGAAACACTTCCTTCGACCTACCCCAACTATTTTGGAATTGGTAGATAAAATGAAATTTATACCTAAGGGGATATTGGATGATATCATAGTCACATTAGCATCATGGGAATATCTGGTAGAATTCATTGTCATTCATTCAAAGGATCCTGCTAAAGGCCATCTTGTTATCTTGGGAAGACCTTGGTTGGCTACTTCCAATGCATTCATTGGTTGTCGAGAAGGTGAAATGACTATCTCTAATGGACTTTCTATGAAGAAACTAACGATATACCCACCAACTCAACTTGTTACAAAAAATCTATGGTGGCTTGAATGTCCATATGAGAATGAAAGCTGGGAAGAACCCATATTACTTAGTGATCACTCCTAGGCACTTCAGGAGAAAATGACAGAGAATGTGTTAAATCAATTCATTTATGCAATCACATGTGTTGATTTTCATCAATCTTTCCCACAATTTGATTATATGTTTGGTGAAGAATTTCAAGAACATTTGGATCCATCAAATCTTTCATCAACATCTTTTATCTTTGAAATAAATGAATCTCTCGGATCCTATACCATGCCTTATGAGATTAGTCCTGGAAAATTCCTACATATCAATTCAAGACTAGATGCAGATCAAAAAGAACAATTAGTGAATGTCCTTAAGGACAAATCAAGAGAATTTTCCTAGGAATATACTGATATGCAAGGTATACACCTCGACGCATGTATCCATCATATCTATACCCAGGCATAATTAATTGTTGGCATGTTTTACGGGAAGAGTGTGCTTGTCATTGATGGCAAGAACAACAATGACGATGGAAAACAGGAACAACATAAGCTCAGGAGGAGAATCAAATAGTATGTAGAGATCAAAGCTCAGAAGGGAAAGCGCAGTACAGAAATGTGATCATGATAAAAAATCTCCACAGGACAAACCAAGGCCGTTGAGAATTCGAATACTCGATAGTCATTGGATCACTCTTGAGTGGAAGGATAGGATAAGCTGAAAGATATGAGATTTCGATCACCCGAATATCCATCAGTCATCAAATCAAATTAAGTGAAGGATAGGATAAACGGGGCACAAGGGTTGATAATTCGATTATCTGAATCTCCGTCAGCCGTCAAATCGAATTAAGTGGAAGGATAGGATAAGAAAAGATGGAGAGTCATTGGATTTAATCCAAGGAAAAGATGCATCATAGACAGATCGATCCATTGATCTAAGATCTTTATCAAAGAAACATCATTTGTTTTGGGCCTAAAGTTATAAGGAGGTTACGCTCCGGAGAAATCACTACAAGAATTTCTAGTTGAGATTTGAAATACCCAAAGCCCAAAGAGCCAAAATACATTCTTGACCGCTAGATCATCTAAAGTAAATCTCAGTCATTAGATCATCTGAAGAAGATCTCAAGCATTAGATCATTTGAAGTGAATCTGGGCCGTCTGATCCAGAGCGTCAGTTTGAGTTTTGAAATTCCCAAAGCCCGGAGACCCGGAAAGATGAAATAAATTCTCGACCATTGGATCATCCGAAGTAGATCGCAGTCATCAGATCATTCGAAGAATATCTCAAGTGTAAGATCGTCCAAAGTGAATATGGGCCATCTAATCTAGAGCATCAGTTTGAGTTTTGAAATTCCTAAAGCCCGGAGACCCGAAAAGCAGAAATAAATTCTCGATCGTCGGATCATACGAAGTAGATTGCAATCGTCAGATCATCTGAAGAAGATCTAAGCGTCAGATCATTTGAAGTGAATTTGGGTCATCTGATCTAGAGCGTCAATTTGAGTTTTGAAATTCCCGAAGCCGAGAGACCAGGAAAGCCAAAATAAATTCTTGACTGTCGGATCATCCAAAGTAGATCGCAGTCGTCAGATCGTCCGAAGAAGATCTCAAGCATCAGATCGTCTGAAGTAAATCTGGGTCATCTGATCCAGAAAAGATGTGGCATAATCATGTGGAATCCGGGTAAAGACTCAAAGTAATCCACAATCATCCGATCCAAGACGACACATGGCAGTAATCCGCATACTTCTAGGGGAAGTAAAGTTTGAGACTTGAGATTTCAAAAGTCTGGAGACTCAAAGGAGATCTCAACCGTTGATTGAGAAAGGAGCCATAGAAATATTGATCTGGTTGAAAGATCAAATTCAAGAAGTGGAGGAAAATCCATTGATTGAGAAGGACAGGCGTCCGCAGATCATTGACTCCGGAAGATTGGCATACAAAAGAAAGCAGAGTTTGAGATTGAAACTCTCGAAGCCCGGATCACGAAATAAATCACAGTCGTTGATTTAGGAAGGTTAGATCTGATTCGCAGATTGTGAAAAAACAAATCTGAGCTGTATGTTCAGGAGCACCGTCAAGATCATGAGATTGATGGTCCCATCGCATTGTGGGGATTGAATATGTGAAAATTTTAAAAATTTGAAGGCGAGCCAGAATCGAAACCATAGTTTTGGAAAAAGGACATGTGGAGGTTCGAGGTAAATTACGGGGTAAAAAGTAGTTTGATTCAAACCACCTTTGGATGTGCCTGCAATCATGTGGTCACATGAGATCATTTCCCAAGGTCATATCAATAAATGGAGCTAGTACTCACTAGATCGAGATCTGGAAGCGCCTTTTTGAATAGGCATTTGGTCACAACCATGGTCACATTAGCGAAGATTAAGGGAGGAGATAGCACGTCCCTAGGTTCCACTTCAGATATTAGGAGTTGGGAGAATCAATTTGTCTCATACTAATATTTCCAAAGTCGCGAGTCATGAAGCACCTGTTGGTTAGGCATATGGTCACCGCAAATGGTCACGTGAAGGAAGGGGCTTAGAAGCCAAACAAGCCATAATTGACTAGCTGTAAATGACAGAGAAGACGAAGAGTTGCGACTGCCAAAGAAGCCAAACAATTTTTGGATAATGACCACTGATGATGAACAGATACAACATAACCACCAGGTAAAATGAAGAGTTTGAATAATTATTAGGCAGAGGACTCGACGTGAGTAAGACATGAAAAACATAGAGTATAGTGTGCTTTTTTTAATGTTATGCATGCGAGTAGGAGGAGAAGATGTGTAGTACCTGAAGTGGAGATCATAGGCACAGTGTATAGAATGTAGAGGCAACACAAAGCATAAAATGCTAAAGAGAATCTAAACAAAGTAGTGTGGTCTAGAGGAAGAAAAAGAGCAGAGCATAGAAGCCGAAATATGCAGAAGCAGAACAGAGCATAGAAGCTGAAGAAGGAAAAGGAGACATGGAGCTGTAACAAAACATATTAGAGACAAATCAAGTAAGTAAAGTTTTATATCTCAAGGTGATAGGGTGGTGCTAGGGAGGACTATTGTCCTCAGAGTTTCAAGTGGGTTCTTGAACACATGGACTTGTAGCTTCCATCTGGTTGCATCCAGAAAAACCAGGGTAGTAGTGTGTTGCAAGGGAGAACCATTGTTCTCTGTTATACAGGTTGGTGCCTGTGTGACTGGAAGTTGGTGCTTCCATCTAGTTGGTGCTGGAACACTCAGGGAGTTGGTGCTTCCTTCTAGTGGGTGCTAGAGAAATCAAAGGGTTGGTGCTCTCTACAAGTTGCATCTTGTTAAAGAAGAGGTTTTAGCCTCATTTTGAGTTGGTTCTCAATGATAGATGATGTACAAAACATAAAATACTGCCTATCATTCTAAGAAGAAGAGGTTTTCTCCCTTTATGAGTTTCCTCATGAATATTTGTCTCTTTGTATATCATATATGTGATTGATGTTTATTATTTTTGTTGTTCATGACTTGCATAATCTTGATGATCACTTGAATAAAATTAATAATATTTCAATAGGAATAAAATTGTTTAAGAATAGCAACAATTGATTCACCCTCCCCTCTCATTTGTCTTAGTATTTCCAACAATTGGTATCAAAGCGGGTTCCTTTTATCTAAGGGTATATCCTAGAGCTTAAACATGACTAGCCATGAAGGAACTTCAACCAATAAGGCCCCCATGTTCAATGAACAAACTTTTCCTTCTGAAAAGTTAGGATGAGAACCTACATAATGGATTTAGGTGCAGATGTTTGGGATGTGGTAGAGACTGGTTATGTGAAGCCAGTTGTACTAGCTTCTAAGGATGAAAATCTAGAATTTAGCTTCAACGCTAAGGCTATGAATGTTATTCTGAGTGGGCTTGCAAAAGCATAATTTTTAAAAGTTATGCACTTAGAATCTGCCAAAGAAATGTGGGACAAACTCATCAACAATTATGAAGGTAATGAGAAGGTAAAGGATGTCAAGCTTCAAACCTATAGATTACAATTTGAAAAGCTAACGATGAAAGAGGATGAAATTGTTGGGAAGTACTTTATGAGAGTTGAAGAACTAGTAAATACAATGAAAGGACTTGGTGAAAAAATTGAGGAACCCTATTTAGTTCAGAAAATTTTGAGATCTCTCCCAGATAGGTTCAACCCAAAGGTCTCTATTATAGAAGAAATTAATGATCTAAAATCTCTGCCTATTGACCAAGTTCTAGGAACTCTGACTGCTTATGAAATGAGGATAGGTAAATATAAACCCACCTCTAGAGAAGCATCATTTAAATCAGATAAGAAGGAGGATTATGAGCCTGATGAAATTGAAGCAAAATTTGTGAGAAGACTAAAGAAAGGATCAGGCAAGTACCAAAGCAAGTTTCCCTTCAAATTTTTTAACTATGGAAAGATAGGTCAATTTTCATCTAAGTGTCCACACAAGAAGAAGGACCAGAACACTGAAGGTGAAGAGAAGTACAAATCCAAGATATTTAGTAAAAATAAAAGTTTATGTGTAAACAATGATGACTCTTGAGGAGACACATATAGTGATTCTTCTTGGGAAGATAAGGTTAATGAATTTATGCTTATGGCCAAATAGGGTTATGATAATAAAATCATAGGAAGTGATGTTAATGATGAATAATTTGTGGTTGACTTGGAAGGAGAATTGATCAGTGCCCTAGAAGAAATTGCTAGACTCAGATTTAAGAAGAAAAAGAAAAAACAATTGCTGATACAGTTCGAGAGAGACAAAAAAAAACCTGATGAATACTTTGCCCTGCTAAAAGTGGAATTAGAAGAGGCAAAGAAAATAGAGGACATTCTGAAACAACATTTATCAGAGAAGAAGGCAAGATGTGAAGCCTTGGAAGAAGAGGTAGTAAGAACCAGAAAAGAGATGGAGAAGTTTAAAGCATTGTATCTCCAAAATATTCCAAGCATTAAAGCCTCAGTGGAACTAAACAACATTCTGAGCAAACAAATATCTCCTTTTTTGAAGACTGGTTTAGGCTATGTAAGTGGTTCAAGCAGAAAACAACCAGAAAGCAAAGAGCCAGTAAAATGATGAAGTTTCATGTCAGTAGACAATCAGACCATGTGAATACTCTGCCACCAACAACTAATAAAGACAAGATGATCCCTGATAAAAAACAAATATATCAAAAGATGTAGAAACAAATTCCAAGAATAAGGCCATCCTTCAGGTACCCAAATTTCTTCCATGGTTACTGTTTTTACTACTCTAATTTTGGTCATAAGATTGCAAATTGTCAAATTAAGTTTAGAGACATGCAACCGAAAAATGGAGAATATGTGTTATCTGATAGTTGGAAACCTTCTGGTTGTTCCATATAGAATTATTCTTTTAGATCTCCATTTAGAAAATTTGACTTGGCATCCATTTGATAGACTTTAAACTTCTTATGACAAGCATATGCAAGAAACATTCTAATAGCTTCTAATCTTGCTACGTGTGCAAATGTTTCATCAAAATCCAGCCCTTCTATTTGAGCATACCCTTTGCATACCAATATAGCCTTATTTCTTACAATATTTCGTTGCTCATTCATTTTATTCTTAAACACCCATTTGGAGCCAATTATATTCTTATCTGTAGGACTAGGAACAAGCTCCCAAGTATTGTTCTTCTCAATTTGATCCAGTTCCTCATTCATTGATTTTAACCAATTTACATATTTACTGGCTTCATTCAAGTTATTGGGTTCCACCATGGATATGAGGGATATATGTGATTGCTAGGTGTCTTTGATTATCCTTCTCCTAGTTTGTACACCTTTGTCTTTTTCACCAATTATCCGACTTGTAGGATGATTCTTTTGAGTAATTCTGGAGGAAGGATTTGATGTTGTCTGTTGATTTGAGTCTGCTTGAGTATTTGTATCTTCATCTGATTCTGAGTCTTCTCTATCTAATTCTTGGACCTGTTCATCTTCAATTTCAACTGTATCCTCTGTTGTTGATTCAACACTGCTTACATCTCATACATGGATATCTTCATCAACTTTTATGTCAATACAATCAACCAATTTATGCAGCCTCTTATTATAGCATCTATATCCTTTACTGTTTGTAGCATACCCTAAGAATATACCTTCATCAGCCCTGTCATCATATTTGCCAAGTTTTTCATTATTGTTCTTTATGTAGCACTTACTCCCAAAGACTTTGAAGTATTATATTGAAGCATGTCTTCCATACCATAGTTCATAAGGTGTATTGTCACTGTGTGGTTTGAGGTGGGATTTGTTAAGAATATGGACTATTGTGTGTATAGATTCTACCTAGTAGGTTTGACCAATGTTCTTCTCATTCATCATTGATCTGGGAATTTGTTGATCTGTTCTTTTTTGCCTCTCAACTACTCCATTTTGTTGTGGAGTTCCTGGGATTGTGTATTCTCTCTTGATCCCATGTTTATCACAGAATTCCTTGAAATCACTTGACATAAATTCTCCTCCTCTGTCTTATCTTACTGCCTTTAACCTATTGCCTGTTTGATTCTAAGTTAAATCCTTAAATATTTTAAATTTCTCAAATGCTTCAGCTTTTTCTTTGAGAAAAGCAACCCAAGTGAGCCTAGAGTAATCATCAATGATGAGCATGAAGTAATTTTCCTCCCCTGTGCCTTCCTGTCTTGATGGTCCACACAAATCCATATGAACTAATTGGAGTGGTTTCTCTATTGAAGTAGAGCTCTTGGATTTAAACTGTGTCCTGGTTAACTTTCCTACTTGGCAGGGTTTACACACAGAATCTCGTGGCTTTGATATTCTTGGAAGATCTTTTACTGCCTCAAGATTTTTGATCTTGATTAAGTGGTCAAAGTTTAGATGTTCAAGTCTCCTATGCCATAACCATCTTTCATTATGTTTCCTTAGATGACACTTTTCTCTATCTTCTTTCAACACATATACATTGTTATCTGTCCTTATGAATTTAGCCACCACTTGTCCCAAGTTTACAAAATTTATCTTAAGATATTTGGAAGTGAACACCACTTCACATCCTCTGTCACAGATTTGACTTACACTGAGCAAATTATGTTTCAACCCATCTACAAGCAGAACATCCTAGGCTTTTGCTTTTCCATTACTCAAACTCACCATCCCTTTACCCTTGATTTTACCCGGTTCATCATTTCCAAAGGTCACATTTCCTTTTTTTTATTTTACTTATAGACACAAACTTATCCTTGTCTCTAGTCATGTGCTTGGAACATCCACTGTCTATATACCAGGGGTCCTTTTGTTTTTGAGCTGAAAGTACTAGACCACATTTTTCACTATCTTTCTTTTTCCATGTGCTAGCATTTATAGCTAGGGGTTTTATCCATGGATCTTCTATGTAATTCTTCAAATGGTAGTTTGCATCTTTGTGGCCGAAGTTATGACAGTTATAGCATTCGAGCTCATTGCTCAATAGATAAAATTGATTGGTGCAACTTTGTCTACTCATTGGCTGTTTAGTTCTATGTTGCAAAGATTGATTATTTCTTGATCTCCTTAGTTGCATGTCTCTAAACTTAATTTGACAATTTGCAATCTTATTACCAAAATCAGAGTAGTAAAAACAATAACCATGGAAGAAATTTTGGTACTTGAAGGATGGCCTTCTTCTTGGAATTTGTTGCTCCATATTCTAATATCTTTTTTTTTTATGAGGGATCATCTTGTTTTTATTAGTTGTTGGTGGCAGAGTATTCACATGGTCTGATTATCTGCTAACTTGGAACTTGATCATATTTACTGGCTCTTTGCTTTCTGGCTATTTGGTACTTGAACCACTTACATAGCCTAAACCAGTCTTCAACAAAGGAGATCTTTGTTTGCTCAAAATGTCATTTAGTTATATTAAGGCTTTAATGCTTGGAAGATTTTGGAGATACAATGATTTAAAATCCTCCATCTCTTTTCTGGGTTTTACTACCTCTTCTTCCAAGGCTTCACATCTTGCCTTCTTCTCTGATAATTGTTGTTTCAGATTGTCCTCTATTTTCTTTGTCTCTTCTAATTCCACTTTTAGCAGGGCAAAGTCTTCATCAGGTTTTTTACTGTCTCTCTCGAACTGTATCAACAATTGTTTTTTCTTCTTCTTCTTAAATCTGAGTCTAGCAATTTCTTCTAGGGCACTGATCAGTTCTCCTTCCAAGTCAACCACAACTTCTTCATCATTAACATCACTTCCTGTGATTTTATTATCATTATCCTCTTTGGCCATAAGCATAAAGTCATTAAACTTATATTCACAAGCAAAATCACTATCTGTGTCTCCTGAAGAGTCATCATTGTTTACACGTGAACCTTTTTTTTTACCAAATCTCTTGGATTTGTAATTCTCTTCACCTTCAGCATTCCAGTCCTTCTTCTTGTTTGGAAACTTAGATGCAAAGTGCCCTATATTTCCATAGTTAAAACATTTGAAGGGAAACTTGCCTTGGTACTTGCCTGATCCTTTCTTTAGTCTTCTCACAAATTTTGCTTCAATTTCATCAGGCTCAGAATCCCCATTCTTATCTGCTTTAAATGATGCTTCTCTAAAGGTGGGTTTATCTTTACCTATCCTCATTTCATAAGCAGTCATAGTTCCTAGGAGTTGGTTAATAGGAAGATATTTTAGATCATCAAGTTCTTCTATAAAAGAGACCTTTGGGTTGAACCTATCTGGTAGAGATCTCAAAATTTTCTGAACTAAAGAGGTTTCCTCAATTTTTTCACCAAGTCCTTTCATTGCATTTACTAGTTATTCAACTCTCAGAAAATACTTCCTAACAATTTCATCCTCTTTCATCTTTAGTTGTTCAAACTGTAATCTGTGGGTTTGAAGCTTGGCATCCTTTACCTTCTCATTACCTTCATAATCGTTGATGATTTTATACCACATTTCTTTGGTAGATTCGAAGTGCATAACTTTTAAAAATTCTTCTTCTGCAAGCCCACTCAGAATAACATTCATATCCTTAGCATTGAAGTTGAATTCTATCTTGTCATCCTTAGAATATAGTACAACTGTCTTCACATAACCATTCTCTACCACATCCTAGACATCTACACCTAAAGCCATTATGTAGGTTCTCATCCTAACTTTCCAGAAGGCAAAGTTTGTTCCATTGAACAGGGGGGGCCTTATTGGTTGAATTTCCTTCATGTCTAGTTATGTTTAATCTCTAGGATCTACCCTTAGATAAAAGGAACCCGCTCTGATACCAATTGTTGGAAATACTAAGACAATTGAGAGGAGGGGGGGGGGTGTGAATCGATTGTTATTGTGCTTAAACAATTTTATTCCTATTGAAATATTATTAATGTTCTCCAAGTGATAATCAAGATTATGCAAGTCATGAACATCAGAAATAATAAACATCAATCACACATATGATATACACAGAGACAAATATTCATGAGGAAACCCATAAAGGGAGAAAACCTCTTCTTCTTAGAATGATAAGCATTCTTTTATGTTATGTGCATCATCTATCTTTTAAAACCAACTCAAAATGAGGCTACAACCTCTTCTTTAACAAGATGCAACTTGTAGAGAGCACCAACCCTCTGATTTCTCTAGCACCCACTAGAAGGAAGCACCAACTCCCTGAGTGTTCCAGAACCAACTGGATGGAAGCACCAAGTTCCAGTCACACAGGCACCAATATTTAAGGCTTTAACTGAGAATCAAACATGCAATAGTTTAAAGAAAGTAAGATTAGACAGAGGAGGAGAATTTATGTCAAGTGATTTCAAGGAATTATGTGATAAACATGGGATCAAGAGAGAATACACAATCCCAGGAACTCCACAAAAAAATGAGTAGTTGAGAGGCTAAACCGAACAGTTCAACAAATGGCCAGGTCAATGATGAATGAGAAGAACATTGGTCAAACCTACTGGGTAGAATCTATACACACAATAGTCCATATTATTAACAAATCCCACCTCAGACCACAAAGTGACAAGACACCATATGAACTGTGGTATGGAAGACCTGCTTCAATCAAACACTTCAAAGTATTTGGGAGTAAGTGCTACATAAAGAACAATAATGAAAACCTTGGAAAATATGATGACAGGGCTGATGAAGGTATCTTCTTAGGGTATGCTACAAACAGTAAATGATACATATGCTATAATAAGAGGTTGCATAAATTGGTTGATTTTATTGACATAAAGTTGATGAAGAAATCCCTGTATGAGATGTAAGCAATATTGAATCAACAACAAAGGATATAGTTGAAATTGAAGATAAACAGGTCCAAGAATCAGAAAAAGAAGACTCTGAATCAGATGAAGATACAAATACTCAGGTAGACCCAAATAAACAGACAACATCAAATCCTTCCTCTAGAATTACTCAAAAGAATCATCCTACAAGTCAGATAATTGGTGAAAAATACAAAGGTGTACAAACTAGGATAAGGGTAATCAAAGACACCGAGCAATCAAATATAGCCCTCATATCCATGGTGGAACCCAAGAACTTTAATGAAGCTAGTAAAGATGTAAATTGGTTAAAATTAATGAATGAGGAACTGGATCAGATTGAGAAGAACAATACTTGGGAGCTTGTTCCTAGACCTGCAGATAAGAATGTAATTGGCTCCTAATGGGTGTTTAAGAATAAAATGAACGAGTAAGGAAATATTCTAAGAAATAAGGCTAGATTGTTCTGCAAAGGGTATGCTCAAATAGAAGGACTGGATTTTGATTAAACATTTATGCCCGTAGCAAGATTAGAATCTATTAGAATGTTTCTTGCCTATGCTTGTCATAAGAAGTTTAAAGTCTATCAAATGGATGTCAAGTCAACTTTTCTAAATGGAGATCTAAAAGAAGAAGTCTATATGGAACAACCAAAAGGTTTCCAACTGTTAGATAAACCTCTTAAGGAATAATTCTTAAGAGTAACTGGAAAATGGAGAATCTGTGTTGACTTCCGAGAACTTAATAAGGCCATTCTTAAGGATTATTTTCCTCTCCCATTCATTGACCAAGTCTTGTATACCTTGTCAGGGAAGTAATAGTTTTCCTTCCTTGATGGATATAGTGGATATAATCAAATTCTAACAACACCTGAGGATTAGGACAAGACTACTTTCACTTGTCCTTGGGGCACTTATGCTTATAGGGTCCTACCATTTGGTCTATGTAACGCTCCTGCCACATTCCATCGAGAAGTATTAGGGATATTTGATGATCTCATTAATGACTATTTGGAAGTGTATATGGACAGTTTTATAGTATATGGTAATACTTTTCAAGAATCCCTAGAGAACCTGAGAAAAGTTCTCATTAGATGTCAAGAGATGAATTTATCCTTAAGTCATTATAAGTGTAAAATTTTATTGACCGAAGGAGTAGTCTTAGGGAATCATGTTTCATTTGAAGGGATTAAAGTGGATCCTGCTAATATTGAGGTAATTGTCAAAATACCACCTCCAAAGACTCCAAAGGAGGTGAGAATCTTTCTTGGACATGCCAGTTACTACTAATGATTCATCGAAAATTTTACGAAAATTCTCACACCAATGTTTGGATTGCTCACAAAAGATGTTGACTTTCTTTGGACTGACCATTGTCAAACTGCCTTTGAAACTTTAAAAGATAAATTATCCTTGGCACCAGTTTTTAGAGAACCCAATTGGGCCCTTCCATTCCATATATCTACTGATGTCTCCAATACTTTAATAGGAGGAGTTTTAGGACAAAAAAATACCAACAATCTTATGCCATTTACTTTGTAAGTAAGAAATTGACTCCTGCTGAGATGAACTATACAATCACCGAGAAACAATTTTGAGCAGTTGTCCATGACATCAACAAGTTTCACCATTATATTATAGGATGTGAGGTATTTGTGCATACATATCACTCTGCCATTAGATTTCTCATGAATAAACCTATTACCAATGGTCAAGTAACTAGGTGGCTCCTTTTATTACAAGATTTCAATATTACTGTCCTTGACCGACCATGAAAAGAGAACTTAGTAGCTTACTTTCTCTCTCGCATTAATCATGAAGGTGATAGTATTCCTATTGATGATAGTTTTCCAGATGAGCATCTCTTTTCCATCTCTGTAAACACTCCATGGTTTACATATATGGTAAATTATTTAGCCACTAGAAAATCACCAGCTCATTTGTCACCTCATAAAAAACGTCGAATTATAACACAAAGTGATAACTACTCATGGGTTGGCCATGAAATTTTCCATACTGGACCAGATTTGATCACTCGGGAAGACGAGACAACATAAATCCTACAAAATTGCCATGATGGACCATGTGGTGGTCATTTTTCTGATAAACATACAACATACAAGGTTTTACATTCATGATACTATTGGCCTAACATTTTAAAGATGTTGCCAAATATGTAAGATGTTGTGATAGTTGTCAGAGGATAAGAAAACCCACATCAGTTGATGAAATGCCTTTACATACCCAGGTTATGATCAAACCTTTTGAGAAATGGGCCCTTGATTTCGTAGGACCAATTTCCCCCATGTCTCGTAAAAAGAACTATATTCTTGTTTGCAAAGATGATTTCACCGAGTGTGTAGAGGTAAAATCCTTATTTAGGGCTACTGGAAAATATGTTGTTGAGTTTATTAATGAATATATTTTTTGCCTCTTTGGTGTTCCTCGTGAGATTGTCACAGACCAGGGTACACAATTTAATTCTAAGCCGATGAAGGAATTAACAGAAAAATGTGGGATAAAACATCGTAAGTCCTCTCCATACCACCCACAATTTAACAGCCAAGTGGAATCAACAAACAAAGTATTAGAAACTATCTTGACTAAAACTGTCCAACTACACCATAGAGATTGGGATGATAGACTTCCAGAGGCTTTGTGGGCATATCACACCACATGGAGAAACACCATTGGACATACCCCATATGAACTAGTTTATGGAAAACAAGTACTCTTACCTATTGAATTCCAGGTAAGAACTTTTTGTATTGCTGCACAAATGGGATTATATATAGATGAATCACATAAACAAGTAGTCTTACAACTGAATGAAATGGACAAAATTAGACATGATGCTATCCAAAGAACGATCTTAGTTCAAAACCAACGAAGCAAGTGGCATGATAAGTTCATTAAAAAGAAGCAATTTCAACCTGAAGATTGGGCTCTATTGTTTGATTCAAGGTTTAAAACTTTTAAAGGTAAAATCACCACTTGATGGTTAGGTCCTTATGAAGTGGTTACCATGTTTGATAATGGGGCTGAGAAAATAAAAACAATTGACGATGAACATGTCTCTTTTGTAGTGAATGGGCATAGAATTAAACTTTACCATAAAATAGTTTCTAAAGAAGACTTTATGCAAGTCATGTAAGCCAACGAGGCACTGGCATTGGTGGATGGGGAAGTTTCTTCTCCTTCTCCCTGTTCTTGAAATATTTTGATTTTTTGTCATAGATATGTAAATATTTTTGGTGTGGTTTTTGACAAGCAGTTTTAGAAATTTTGTAGGTATTCATTTACAAATGGAAAATGTCAAGGAAACGATAAAAAGGGGATTATTTTACTTTAAAAGATGTTATTATAATTAAATTTCATCATCTTATTGAGCATCATTTGAGTAATGATTAATTTTATCATGATTAAAAACTGCTTGTTTTAGTTAGTCATTTTTAGTTCTTTGACCATAATTCTATCTTCTTTTCAAACTAAACTTTCAGGGAGTCTATTATAACAGTTGCTTATAGCCCTCAACCACCGGAAAATATATTGAAAAAAGTGACATTGATCTCATCAAACCTAGAGGCTACAAGTACAATCCATCCAAATGTCTAAGTGGGTGAGTAGAGTATTTTTATAAAAGAGTAGGAAGAAGGTATAGCTGATGGTTAAGCCATGGATACATCAATTTAATTCAATGGAAGAAGATGAGTAGGGACTACATATATCTTTTTGTTATTTTCCATTGGTTCCATCCACTACACATTAAAATTCTCAATTGTGTCATCCCTTAGGATTGGTTACACTCACTTAAGTATACCTTACATCAAGACAATCTATAAAGGTAATATATATATATATATATATATAAAATCATCCTCCAACCCATATACCATCCCAGTCCATAAAAAGGTTTTCAGAGCTACCTCCCCATCTTCTTGCAAAAAGAAACATTCATATACAAATCTTAAAGGTGAGGGTAAGGACTAGTCTCTATTATCAAAAGGGTGTAAGAGGCTAACCTGCCAGGATACTGAACATGTTGGCTGGCATCGGGTATCGGCCTATGGTATGACTAGGTAAACTTGTTGGAGTATTGGACATGTTTGTTGGCAATGGGGCATTCTACCTGGCGAGGATGATGACTTAAAAATAATAAATAATACGTCTTTGATTTTAAAACTTGTGTTCATGTATGGAACTACTTGTGGGTATGAATGAAAGGGGGTATGCATGGTTAAGTAAAAATAAATGAACTCCATTCACTTTCCATTGGGGCTAACCTGAAGATTATCTTAAGACCCTCTTGTCTAATTCTTCCTAACTATATGTAAGATGTTTTGTCTTATAGGTGGGGCCTTGCCCTTAACTATTTTTCTAGGATAGCATGTGAAATTTACCTATACACTTGGAAGCCATAAATATTAGGATATTGGAAGGATTGATTGGTTTCCTATATGTTTGATTGAGAAGTGTTACAATGCTTAGATGTGGAGGAAGGGATAAACATTGATCATTCACTTAGAAAGTCTATGTGAAAAGGCCATATAATTTATTTCATAAAGAAAAAACATTATGAAACTGCTTTCTACACAATATTACATGATGTCATGTCATTGATTGTTAATATTTGCACATTAGCTAATTAACTATATATTATTAGAATAATCTTATGATGACGAGATTGTTTCTTCCATCATAGTTTCAGTTTCTGATGAAAAGGAGGACTGGTTAAGGCATTTTATTATTTGTTGCAGTTACATGACAAAGGAAACCAAGATGAATACTTCATTCCATCCTCTCATCCACCTTGGAAGACATGAGCCTTACAATCCAATGACTTTGGAAATTACAAGCTTATTGTTGACTGTTATGTCATTTTCAAACCAGATGGAGTGTCGATGGAGTGTTGGATGAGGTACTATAACAAATAATGTAATCTGTAAGGATGATTTACAACACTTCAGGTAAATATTGACTAGATCCCACATAGTTTAACATATAAATTGGGATCCAACACGGTTTAACATATACATTGGGATCATATGGTTTAAATATAATCTAACACATACAAATTACTTATGCATGATAAAAAAAATTGATCATAATTTCCAAGTCTTTGACTTGGACATTGATCTAATCATTTCAAGCATCACCATAAGATTTTTAAAGGTGACATGCATAATCATTAATGATGGTGCTCTTTTTCTCTCATTAATCCCAAGTAACCCACGATTTCAAAACACTTGCTTGCATTTTCGATTTATAGAAACATAATACTTTGCATCCCCTCTATTTTTACTCTGCATTTTCTCTAGTTTTCCTTGCCACCACGTCGAACCTCCGCGAACCCTCCTCATATGCTGAATTGTTAGCTATCCCTGAGTTCACAACTTGTAGAGAGATCTTTCTCCGCGCGGGATGAGGGAAATTCCTTGCCAGTCTGCAGGGGCACGACAATGATGTTTCCCTCCAGTTTTCCCTTGAGTTTGATGGCAATATTGCTCGAACTGGGTCACTGGTTTTTCCAGCCTCTGAAGAGTCTATTGTTGTTTCCACCAAACTCCCATGATTTGGAGATAGATGGTTCAAGCATAACCAACTTCCACGATAGATTTATAACCAGTTTTTTAACCTAGAATATCAAAACATTTCCGGGGTAAAGGTTATTCAAAGGAATGGATTAAATATGAATTGCTTAACCCTCTTATCATCATCAATAGATTAATCACTTGTGAGGGTAAGTATTGCACCTTCAAATCCTGCCATTTTCGCCTCTTGGCTCACTTTCAGTTTGGTAAACCTTTGAATTTTCCATTTTACTTTTCAAAGAGTCTTGAGAAAATGTCCTCCTGGGTTCACAAGAATGTAAAAAACCCTCACCATATCCTATTTCATCATGGGCTTATCAAACTACTGGTTATCTCAGAATTAAGAAAACAAGACAGAACCTGGGATTATTTCCTTTACCAGTTTTTGAACCCCTATTTGACAGTTAAAACAACCAAGAAGTCAATTGATTCTGGGACTAATAATCAATCTAACCCTCATTCTCCTAGGACTCCAAACCCTCCAATTAATCATATTCCCTCATCTGCTAAGAAAGCCAAGAAGCCTATTTCTGATCCTCAGTTATCTACATCTCCTATTGACTCTAAACATAAGAAGTTGCATGACTCTTTTCACCATGATTTTCCTCCAATTCCTATAAAGAGGCGAGGTGATAACATGTTCAAAGGACAAATATCTCGTAGGAGCACTCAAAGTATGATTGGAAAGTTCAATAAAAAGCCTCCAAGTACCTCAGACCCTATTCAATTATCCTGTGATCATGAGATCCCTCATAATAAGCTTAAAGAAGACTCTATAGGAGGTTCTAATCCTACCAAAGAAACTAAATCTAAATATTCCATTCTTAGTCTTCCACAAAATGCCACTATCACTCCTTTTCCTCAAATTCATAAACCTTATACAAAATGTGACATGCCTTCCACATCCATTGATAAGCCTAAGCCTTCTCTTATTGAAAAGTATGATTAGTCCCCAATTGTTGAACAATTGCAACAAGAAAATGCTCAGTTGACCCAACGTCTTGGAGAGTATGAAACGTTGGATCATCATTTACACCATGATAACCATGTCCTACAAGCCAAGGTGAATTATCTATAATGTTTTGTTGATGATATGACTACTACTAATCACAATTTAAGAATGAAGTTGAAGCATTCAAGGAGGCCTAAGAAGAAGTCTCCAGGACATGAGGAAGAAGCCCCTAAAACTTAATCCATATCCTATCTCAAGATCATGTCACTACTCATGAGTATAGTTATATTTTAACAATCCATTTTTCTTTGCAGAGGGACCTGCAAAACCTCAGGCATGGGAGAAATGTTGACTCCATGTTTTGCCTAATTTTTTCCTTCTATAAGTCTTTTTTTGAACATAATGATTACACATTTTGAGCTTATTATCAAATTATTATCATCAAATTGATATGGGATGTGAATCAGGAAAAATGAGCGATCTGGACCTTCATCTAGACCTTCATTCGGACCTTCATCCAATCCTCATTAAGGAACTCAGAGCGCAACATATTTGGTTGTTAGCATACCTGTTAGTATTTTCGGGCAAAACCAAAACATGGGTTTCTTATCCATTATCGTCCTCCTGCTATGGTTTCCACTATATTTCAATTTAGACAGTTGAAACTAGCTCCTATATTCGAGAAAAGATTTTAAGAACTCATAGTCTATTAATAGCATAGCTAAACGATTTTCTTGTTTTGAAAGAGAGTCGACCCTTTCAATGGTCGACCTCTCAGACTCTATATAGACTTGAGCTCATTAGCATGATGGGATTGACCAAGAGAAACAATTTAAGAATTATGTGTAAAGTTTAGCTTTGTTCTTCATTTCAATGCAAGTTTATGAATTAAGTTGAGTTTGTGATCAATTAGTGAGTTGGAGTACCACAATTGCTCAGAGGGGGGGGTGGGGGGGGGGGGACCAA